>CAUYRH010140571.1:0-31366 GCA_963574655.1 Perodicticus potto
GGGTCCCTGTTCCAGGAGGCCTTCGCCTCTGGGGACAGGCCACCCTCCAGTGGTCACCCTTGCATTCTGGACAGGGGCCAGGTGGCTTGCCCAGCCAGTGGTATTGCTGGGGGCAGTCTTCTCTGGAGTGGCCAGTCTGACAGTGCTCTTTGCCTTTTTAAACTCAATAGTTGCTATAGGTATCATCAGTCCAAAAAACTTTCACAACAAAGGGGCTATTAGACCTTAAAACTTCCCTCTAAATTAACGATACAATCATGTTCTGTAGTTTTTAGGATAAATACACTTTGTAAACTACTGTTTTAAAGTTTGAAACCTATGTCTGATAAAAATAACTTACTGCTTCGCCAGAATATATATCTGAATTAACTCACCTACTGGCTCAGTTGTGTGTGAGCCACATATATTTATAGGATGAATCTGTTCAATAAACTGTGAGATGCACAAGACAAACTAAAACTCCCATATTCCATGAAGGTATCACACATAACAGATTATCTCAGTAAGCCCTGTTCTCACTAAATGGCTTAATTAAGCAATCCAGCTAATAACCTGGGCTTGGGCACCATCTAATGGCAGAAAATGTTTTTTTAAAAATCCTGGCCAGGTCCAGTAGTAGCTCATGCCTCTAATCCCAGTGCTTTGGAAGTGGAGGCAGGAGGGTCCTGTGAGACCAGGAGTTTGAGGCTGAGCAAGGTATGATCGCACACCATGATTGCATTAATGTACACGCTATGATTTAATAATAATAAAAAAATGATTATGATTGCACTCCCACTGCACTCCAGCCTCAGTGATAGAAGAACCTATCTTTGAAAAAGAAAAAAAAACCCTACTTTGCCTCCTGTGGCTTGCTAATTTTTATATTTTATCTTAGACTGCCTTAAAAAATTGTCTGCTCTCTCTTGACCTATGTTAACAGTTTATTTTCTTCCCCCATCTGATCTTTTCTTTCCTCATACTGGTATTGTCATTACATAATTTCTAATGTTCAGTTATCTTAAAATCATTCAACTCTTCCCATGCCTACTTTGGAATATGCTATCTTTCACAGTGGGAAAATATACCAAAGAAATGAAAACTGTAAAAAATTCTATTCTCCCCTTAAATAATTAAGAAACATTTTAATTGCATCATTTTAATTAAGATTTTTACTCTTCTGCACTATATATACTGATAACTTGTCAAAGAAAATAGTGTATATTTCTGAAAACACACTTTTAAAAATTTTAAAAATTAAAAAAGTAATGCAACATTGCTAAGACCAATTCTGAATGCATAAATGGTAACATACACACCTTTGACACTATATGCATTGAATTTTTTTTAAGAAGTCCTTGCCTGAACCTAATGTTCATTTTGTGATTAAACAGAGGTAAAATATTTGGGGCAATATGAAACAGATACCCAGTGTTTTAAGAAAAGATATTTATTATTTACACCACTGCAATTAATCCTGTAAGAACAATATACACCATGTTTCTTTAAAAGAATCAATTCCTTTCAAATACAAGAACTGTATAAAGCAATACTGTCAACACAAAACAGTGGTCACGTTACATATCTCAGGCTTAAGAATTGCAAATATGTTTTTTAATCTTATGGCTAGATATTTTCACTGAAACAGTGTTTGCACTTGGACAAGATATAGCTGCAACAGAACAAAAACTTCTTGTTCATGCTCTTTAGGGCTGAATCAGTACTATGTTCCATTTAAAAATGTATTGCCTTTAATTGTTTTTATGATAAGGTTTTAGGCAGAATAGCGTCTACTTACCCACCGAAAAGAGACATATTCTCTTTCCCTAGTTTTATTCTGTAGTCTTTTGTTTTCTATTTCTCATACCAGAACACAGATGTATCATGACTGATGTTTTCCAGTTTTAATTAAAGAACACTTACACATATACAGACCAAACTGAGACAATTCAGAATTCAGAAATGTAACTAGCAGAGTACAGAAGAGAAATTGTGTCTATGACAAAGGAATAAAAAATTCTTGGTAATTTTAAGCATAACAAACTAGGTTCTTTATTTAAAAAAATTTTTTTTTTGGTTTTAAAGGGAAAAGCATCAGTTTCAAGATGGGTTTGGTTTTCAATTTAGTTGGACAATAACAAAATCAGATAAAACCGTAAGATACAACTTGTTTCCAACAGTATGAAATGGCACTGAGTATACATTTTTTCCCACTTTTTTTCCTGTGGAAAAACAACTCAGTAATCAATGATGGAGAAAATATTTTCCAAGAGTAACAGAATATCTATGTAGTCAAAAAGAATCATTTTTTAACATATTGCTATGATCTTCAAAAAATATAAAATTAAATTTACAAAAAACTGGAAGACCAAATATAAGCAGACTGGTATTTGCTTCAGTGACCAGCACTACCATAATGATCTCTAGCAGAAAAGCAAGTTCATGGATCTCAAGCATCTTCAGTAACTGCCAGTATAACTTGTAACTATTGTCCTTGCTTCTTTGACAGATACCTGCAAGAAATAAAAATGTCAAAGCTGTACCATGCTAAATTCATGACGACATACTAACTTTTCTCCCAAAGGAGTTTAATAAAACTTTCAAGATTAGTACCATTAATAATCACTAACATTTGTTAATTATGTGTCAGGCACTGTTCTGAATACATTTATTAATTCTTTTAAACTTCATAACAGCTCTATGAAAAGCTTCTATTAGAAATTATTCCTATTTTATAGACACAAACAACTTAGGCAATTTGCCCAAATTCACATAATTAGAAAGTGGCAGAGCTCAGATTCAAAACAAGGATTTTTTATCACTCATTAATTATCATTCCATACTACTGCCTTACTTCCAAATTACAAAAGTCTAGCTATCTTAATATTGCAATTTCTAAATATAACTCAAACCCTGTTTAATGAACTTATTTTTTTTTCACATAAAGATAGTTAGCCAAACATGCTAAAAGACTCTGATCAAGAATATAAAAGATGCAAGATATGAATTTACTAAGCAAAGTTTTCTTTATATTATTTAATAAGAATCTACTACTAAATTAAAAAGTTCACCTCCATTTCTCACATTGTGAACTACTATAACTAGTGGTGTGTGGGTACAGAAAGAGTTCTTAAAACCAGCAAACTTGGATAGTTTTTTTTTTTTTTTTGAGACAATGTTTTGTTCTGGTGCCCAGGCTAGAGTGCGGTGGTGTCATCAAATCTCACTACAACCATAAACTCGTGGGCTCAAGAGACTCCCACCTCAGCTTTCCAAGTAGCTAGAACTACAGGCATGTACCACCATTCCTGGCTAATTTTCTTACTTTTGTAGAGATAGGAGTCTTGCTATGCTGTCCAGGCTGGTCTTCAACTCCTAGCCTCAATCAATCTGTCTCAGCCAGCCAAAGTGCTAGAATTACAGGTATGAGTCACCCCACTCGACTCCTAGATACATTTTAATGGGGCAATTTGCTTGGTTTGTGGTACTACACTAAACATCTTCTGTCTCTATGACTCAGTTACATCATCTGCAATTTGAAGATAAAAATAAAAATGCCTGCCTTACTTTTCTATTAGGATTATAAGACTCTAATAAGAAGCTATGAGTCAAAATGATCTGAGAAGCCAAAAGTAGAATCTGAAAAGCCAAAGTGTTATTACACAAATAGTTTCTTTTGTTGTGGTATTACTGGAACCAGATCTTTAAAGATCTAATTCCAAAAAAATTACTTAGTAATCCCTTCCACTTCTCTAGAATTTTTTCCCTGCCTCCAAATCTTGATGTTTATATGCAATCTATATCCACACTTGTGCTGAGAAAAAAAAGACTAGAAGACTATATACCAAGATAGTAATAGTAGTCATCTTCAGAAAGGAAAATCAACATTGTTTTTTCAGTGTAATAAAGTTTTCTCCTTTTTCTGCTACACACAGAAGTGAGTTATTTTTAACACTATTCAGAAAATTTTTCAATGTATTCTATTTTATATGATGTTATGTTACAGTATGAGAACAGGGATTATATTCCCATGTGATTCATAAAGGAGCGGACTAATTTCACCAAGTTATTGAGAGGTAGCATCATGAAGGTGTAGTAGACTCAAGTGCTCTCTGCTACAAGTATTAAAGAATTTATGAGATGCATAGATAAACAAGTAAAACGTTAAGACACAAGGGGAAAATACTATTTGGGGGATGTCATTGGATTAGAAAATATTTTGTACTGGGAATGGTAGTTCACACCTGTAATCTCAACACTTTGGGAAGCAGAGGCAGGAGGATTGCCCTAGCCCAGAGTTTGAGGCTGCAGTGAACTATAGTCATGCCACTGCACTCCAGCCTAGATGACAGGGCAAGACTCTCTCTTTTTAAAGCAAAGTTTTCTTTATATTATTTAATAAGAATCTACCGCTAACTACTAGCTCATGCCTGTAATCCTAGTACTCTAAGAGGCCAAGGCAGGAGGATAGCTTGAGGTAAGGAGTTCAAGACCAGTCTAAACAAAGCAAGACCCCATCTCTACTAAAAACAGAAAAACTAGTCCGAGTGCTGTGGCAGGCACCTGTACTCTCAGCTACTCGGGAGGCTGAGGCAGCAGAATTGCTTGAGCCCAGGAGTATGAGGTTGATATGAGCTAGGCTGAGGCCATGGAACTCCAGCCCAAGCAACAGAGAGAGACTCTGCCTCCAAAAAATAAAAAGGATAAATAAAAATTAAGAGTTAGCAGGGTCACCAATTATTCATTCATTAGAGTAAAAAGGAAATGAAGAAACAATTAGCACTTACCTTTCCCAATATTTGTGATTTAGCTCCAAAAAGTCGTCTAATTTTGCTATTTCTTTGAGGTACTGGGTTAATTTTAAAAGTTCTTTGTCTTTATCTCGATTTAAGTGTGCTTTCATAAAAGGCCTTATCTATTAGGAAACAAATGTTACTCAACACTTCACACTGCAATAGGACAACAATAAATGTACACAATTCCATCATTTAAATTACAGTTAATGAGGCTAAAATATCACCAAGCACATCAGTACTAAAAATTACTTTTGTATTAGCCTAAGTTTAATAAATAGAAAGTCATGTATAATGTTTACAGTAAACATTAAAAGCTCTTCCATCTATTTTACCTAAAAATTATCTTTTCAGTCTGAACCTGACACCAGCAGCTTTCTTAAGAGCACTTAAACCCCTACATGGCTACTCTACTTTGCAAAACTGCTTAGACTTTTCCCTTCAGACATTCTAGTTGTTTTTTACTAACTAATTTCATTCATGTTATTTCATTCATAAAAAGTTAACCCAAATACAAGCTTGATCTGGTAGAAAAGATAAATTTTAACATTAATAATTTCCATTTATTTTTCTATGAAATTTTTGCGTCTGAGATGTAATTACACTTTCTATAACCTGCCTTCTCTCATATTTTATCACAAGCACTTTTCTGTCATTAAATTCTCCATAAAAATCATTTCTTAGTTATGCAACAGTTTTTCATAAAAAGAATAATCTTTCATTTTCCACATTTTTAAGGTTGCTATATTTGAAGACAAAAGGATTCATTTAGAAAACACTACTTCAACTATAAAATTCAGGATAGTAGACGGGGTGGAGGATTGCAATTAGTAAGACACGTTGATTTTGACTTGGGTGGTACTTATAGGAATGCATATGTTTATATGAAATCTGTATCTAAATTTGTGCATATATTTGCATTTAGAAAAAAGACTAGAAGACTATGAACTAAAATGGTAATAGTGCTTATATCTGGAAAGGAAAATCATGAGTAACTGTTTTCTCAGTGGAATAAAGTTTTCTTTAGAACAAGTATCTTTACAATTCGTTAAACTATAAGTTTTATGCACTTTATGTTATAGCACCAATAAAGAGTACTGCTTTTCTTTAAAAGATATCGGCTCAAAAATCTTTAAACAACTCAAGATAGCCTCTCAAAGATTTTAATTGACTTTAGAAAATATGATATGTCTAGGATTTGCTTCAAAATATTATGGAAGAAGTAGGCAGAATATAAAGCAAACTATAATAATCCATGAATAAGCTATTCAAACTGATGTCAGATACATGGGGTTTTGTTAAACAATTCTACACAGTGTTGGTTATATTTGAATTTTTCTGTAACATCTTTTTTGGAAAAAAAATTACACATATGCCTAAGCACACATGTGAGGACTGAATAAATAAATACGAAATTATTAATATATCCTTATTCTGATTTGTCAAAAATTAGAAATTGGTCATTAGTTATCAACTTTACATAGTAACACTGAAAAATGGTTGACATTTATAATCACTGTCACTGACTCAGAAGCAAAAGCAATGAGCCTGAAAGAGTCTCACTACCATAGCTATAAAGAATAGGGAAGATTTCAAATATTTTTTATATATTTTTGTTCTGTCATTGGAAAACACATCACCAGTCCAAAACTGACAGAAGAAAATTTTCGCAGAAATGCCACTCTGATCAGAACAGCTTGGGGCCAAGGACATCCATGTACATGGCTGTTAGCTGGGCTTCCAAACCCCCTGAATGGAACCCTAAGAGCTGTCCCTGGTGAGTCTGCCCAGAAGCGAGCACTTGTGAGAAATCCCACTTCCTAACAGGTAGTTTGGCAGTGCTGTTTCATAGCAGCAGTAGTGAAGATGGAGGAGCAAAAAGATGCTTTAAAAAAAAAAACAAAAACCCTACTGGATTAAAAAAAGAGAGAGAGAGAGCGGCGCAGCCAGGTGTGGTGGCTCACTCCTGGATTCCTAGCACTCTAGGAGGCGGAGACAGTGGATTGCCTGAGCTCACAGATTGGAAACTAGCCTGAGCAAGTGCCAAGTGCGAGACCCCATCTCTGAAAAATAGCCGGTATTGTGGTGGGCACCTGTAGTCCCAGCTACTAGAGGGCTGAGACAAGTGAATCACTTGAGCCCAAAAGTTTGAGGTTGCTGTGAACTATGATAGCACAACACTCTACAGAGGGCAACAAAGTGAGACTCTGTCTCAAAAACAAAAACAAACCAAAATAAAAGATGCTCTTTCAGGCTTTGCTTAGGCCCTCCTGCTGGGAGGCTGGGAGTAAACAAGGGCATGATGGTAGTTTCTGGAGAGTCCTGGGCGATAGAGTCATGTTTCAGAATAGCTTTCATTCACTTCCTAAAGATTATTAGTAAAGGCAAATAAGTAACTTTTAAACTACAAATATACAATATATCAAAGTGATTCCAAATTTAAACAACAGGAAAGGATTTTAGAACTGCAACAGAAATACAGGATCAGTGGTTGGTAAATAAGATTTTCAACTTAAGGCCCTGCAAAGGGTGAAAAATCTACTATTCACCTAATTGACTTCACTTGTTTATGGGACCATTTTTCAAAATTGATCTAAGTTATCACCAGGAGGACAGGCAACACATATGGCCATCATCTTGTCTCATATCACATACTTTTCAAAATTTTAGATTTGTCTAGATTAGCTGAATTCTACCATCTTTTCCTTGTATAGACAATAAAAATGGAGTTTTCAGAATATCAGCATTTTATCCATGACCAACATTCATATTCTTTAGTTCAATACTATATTCATATTCACAATTCCTTCTATATTATGTCAAATGAACTGGCAAACTTAAGTTATTAGAGGTTAACTTTAAAAAATAAAGTCTTACTTTTAAGATCTGAATGAATGCTTGAGATTTCTAAGTACATTATGAAATCATGATAAAGCAGCATAGTATTTGAAAATATTTCTTAGTTTTCAGAACTGCTCTATGTCAATATGGACAAATCATTAATAATTACCTTTAAAGAAGTTTTCAAAAGGAGACATGCAAGAGACCACCATTGGAATGACTAAACATACCTCTGAATTAAAATTTGGGGGGACAGAGACATATGTATTTTTAGGAACTCCTTCAGTGAGTCTAGTGAGTACCCCAGTTTTTAAAAAGCCCTTCTGTAAAGCAACATGAAACTAGACATTTATAATATCATCTCACCTGTATCAAGAGATGAGTAGGAAAATAGTTTCCTATAAATACACCTGAAACTAATGATTATAATTTCCTTAAACATCACAACCTCACCTCCTAGCAAGGTTAGTTTCATAGAAAATCTCTTCAAGACTCAAGAATACATTTTTATACCTTATACCTGGTGAACTATATACAGGAAAGGTATTTCTCCCAAAACCTCCAACAGAAACCATTTTCTTAAGGTAACTTTTCTTCTAAGTCAACAGCTTTTATATTTGTGGCAATTCTACCTAGATGAGTACTCGATACTTAAACTACCCTTAGTTACATCAAAGACCAAATATATGATCTGTAAGAAAGGCTTCAGTGGCGCCTGTGGCTCAAAGAAGTAGGGCGCTGGCCTCATATGCCAGAGGTGGTGGGTTCAAACCCAGCCCCGGCCAAAAACTGCAAAAATAAGTAAATAAATAAAAGGCTTAAAAAATGTACTTTATGTTTTCCTCTCTCGCCTTTTTAAAATTATTCAGTTGGCAGAAAAGTTCAGGACTGAGAATAAAAAAATCTTGAGTCAGGATTTCACTTCAAATACAGACTCTATTCACATTAGTACCATAATACAGAGCTATTTTTTTCCATTTTCATATTGTGCCAACATGTAAACAACTATGTGTACTAGACATTTTTAAGATTCAAATTTCTCTTACCAATTTTATGCTTCTACCAGTATGAAATCTCACTATTACATGTATACCAGGATGCACGTAACTGCATGCTAAGATAGCACTGACCTATGAACCAAGTCACTAGAGTCTCACCCATATCCTGTCACTAACCAGTTATATATATGCTCTTGGGCAAGACATGAACTTCCTAATCCTCAGATTATTGCTGAAGAAGGCAGGCAAAATGACTGTGGTTCCTTCTAGATCTGGCATTTTATAATTCTAAGACCTGAATTTACCCTATACAAATTTTCAAAAACTTTAGTTTCAGTTGAAAAAGAAAAAAACCAACTACCCTTACTGCTACTCCAGCTCTTCAGAACATCAGAAATTCCAAGATTTGTATCATTAATAAAGTAACTGCTAATTTCACTTTTGTTACTTAAAGTCAGCAACCCCATATTGCTCTCCACAGAACTAATCAAAAATAAAATACTTGAATGAATTGGCTAACTAAAAAGTTATCAATGCAAAAGACACGTAAATGAAGGATGTTCAATTTTACATGAATTTTTTCTAAATACTTAAAATTTTTCTTGCCTGTGACCATAAAAATTAGTGAAATTCAACACTGCTCACCACAAAAGTTCTACCACAAGATCCAGAATATGTGAGCATATGTAAAAATCATGGCTTACCTTTAGTCCATTCTGTGGGTTCATTAGAAAATTTCTTCCTATATCATCAAACATAATGGTGTTCTTTTTGCTGTAAAACTCCGAAAACTTTCCCCATATAACACCAAGAGGCTTTACCTTAGAATGAAAGTTTAGTTAGCTCAAATTTTAATAGTTCATCCCATCTTAAAAGCAGAGATACTGTAAACTACCTGCAGAACAATGCCAGAGCATTCTTTCCTCCCATTAAATGGCTGTGAGCTGATCCTAAGTGTAATCCACTTTAAAGCACAACAAACCTTGCAATGTTCAAATTTCTGAAAGATCAGTCCACATCTAACTGAGCTAAGCTCATTATAAAACTTTCTGTAATTTTAACATGAAGATTTGGGGTAAAGAGAGTAATTATTTAATTTAAAAAGTAAGGATCTAAAGTAATTGTTTAGATGACTGCTAAGCATATGACGTCCTGGGCTAATACAAGCCTTCTTGGAGTTTTGGAGTCACATGGGTCCCTTTTCAAAACTAGAACAACTTAGTGAGAGAAAAAAAATTTATCTGGCTCTTTTAATTAATAATTTAAATATTTTACGGAAGAAAAGTATGTTCTTTCTCACTAAAAAAGTTTTTAGTGACACAGATGCATAATTTTTAGGACACTTGATTGCTTAACTTCAAAAGCACCTTAATTTATAAATTTTGCTCATACTTCTGAATTCTTAAACTTAAGCTACAAAGAGGTAATTTCTTATATCACGTTGGTACTTGCATGAAGGCTCTGTAAAGACTACACAATAAATAAGTGGTTGCCTCTAGGGAGAATAAGTGAATGGGGGACCAGGAGGAAGACTTTTCACTACGTACTTTATTTTTTCTTTTGAAATTATGTGACTGTATTACACATTCAGAAAATTTTTGAGTAAACAAATTTTTAGAAGAAAATTACCTTTGCTGAAGGTCAGAATCTCATTTATGATAATCTAAGATTATGTGGTAAATAGTACTTACATGAGATTAGGTGGTAATAAATAAATGGTGACAAAGTTTGTATGTTTTCTTTTTCTCCTTCTATAATTTATTTTAATATGAAGAAATCTTTTTCCTTCCTAGTGTCCTGTCTATTGCAAATGTTATTGAAATATTTTAATCTTATTAAAATTTTATTTTCCTAATTTTTTTCTCATTATTTGCTTACTACTGAAACAAAACTCTCCAAATACTTGAAGACAAATATATAGGAACCGATAAAATAAGCCATATTCTTGATTTTTTTAACAAAAGCCTCAAGAAATATGACAACAAAGGTCATTATTTATGACACCCAGAATTAGAAATCCTACATCCTTTTAAAAAGTGCTCTCTTTTGGCAATTACATCAAGCACCTAACACTGCTAACCACTGAAAAAGTTGAAAAGATAGAAAAACACAAAGGAAAATTTTAAATCATCTATAATATAGTCAGTATTAAGGGTAACAATGAGATATTCTTCTGTATCTACCTCTAGGCATTTTTATAAATAGCAGCAGCCTCAGAGAGTTCATAAGATTCTTTGTTTAGCTAAAAGGAAAACTAATCCAAACAAAGTTTAAGAACTATTTTCTAATGGCTTGCCAACACTCCTCTCTAAAAGACTTCTTTCACCTTAAGTGTCATGAAAATTTTTAAAACACTAGATATTCTACTACATCAAATGACGAGCTGCATTTCATTATATGAATAACAACAGTTTATATATCCAACTCCCTACTGCTGGATATTGAGAATTATTTTTAATTCCTTTAATTTCTCACTGTTACAAACATTATGTTTAACATTTCCCAAAAATCTTTTTAACATGAAGATTTTATAAATACGTTATTTTACTTTAGTAGGGAATTAATATCTTCCCCCAATGTATGCAGCACTTCCTTTATTGAACGTGTTTTTGTGCCATTAAACCACTTTCTTTTATATTTTGATGACTTTCACACTGACTTCCTAAGCATTCCTAGTATCCTACGTTCTCCTCAATTCCTATTAGTTTGTGTGCTTTCAAAATGCATAGACCATGTCTCATGCATCTCTTTATTCCCACAGTGCCTATCACAGGGCCTTACATGGAGTGGGGTTCAATAATGAGTAGTTATTTGATGAGTAAACAAACTGAAGGACCCAAGTCCTTTTAGCTCAAACTTTTTCTCTTATGGTTCTTGCTGCTATTTTCTCTCTAGGGCCAGACATATCTCACCCCAAACTACATGTATCATGACGCATCTATTTCATTACCAGTTTCACTTAGGGCAGGATGAGTATGTCTTGGTTTGTTCCTAGTGTACTCCTTGATGATATTCAGTATTTTTTCCCACCAACTCTGTCCAGCAACCTTGTGCTGTAATCACCACAGGACAATTGTCTATAACCACAAGTTCCTTTCTTAATATCCCTACTTCAAGATCCTTAATTTTACCATTTAAATTCAATTTTTTTTACCTTTAACATATTTTCTTATGTCAAATTCAACTGCCACTCTACTATCTACTCAGATGAATTTCTAAACTTTTTCTGTAATTTATTTCATCGGAATAAATACAAAAACTATACTACTATTAACCACATCTTTAAGTCTAGTAAGATGGCATCTTACATCTATTAATCCTCTCCTTGGAGTATGCACTGTTATCATAGCAGCACTGTCCAACATGAAGGTAATCTTATAATTTGCATTTGTGCTCACTCCCAGCTCCTATAAACACAAATATTCATGAGGTTAAAATACAATAATATGGAGTATTTCTCAATATTCTAGCTATAAGTTCCTGTAATACCAACCTTCTACTCCAGTGGTTGCTGCATCTTGCTAAACAACTAGTGAGTATTTTAGCTTCACTTAAAGGAAAATAATTTACTTAGCTTCACTTAAGTAAACAATGGCAATCCAGGGAAAATAAACTAGAACAGATTACTTCCTAATTTACCACTTTAGAAGAGCATCATCACTTTTAAGTATTACACACCAAAGTAAAAAAAGGAAAGTATTATTGTAATATAAGGAAATAAAAGGGGGACAACTTAGCTGTAATTTTTCTTTAAAAAGACTTAGAAGTTCAGTAAAGTCCACCATTAAACAGACTTTAACCTCAATCCTACTCCTGATATTGACAGTTATTTCTCTACTATTCCCACTCCAATAAGAATAAAATTCAGTTCCACAACTTTTAACAAGACAAATGCAGTTTCAAAACATTTTTAAATGGATTCTTTTCTAACACTTACTTTCATTTTAGCTTCAATCCACTTCATATTTGTTGCAGCTAAAACAAGAATGATAATAAAATACATATGAAAATTTTAAATCTCATTTTTAAAAATGTGTATAAGTAAATTTTCTAAGACCAAAAGTTTTAATGCTTAGTAACATTCCCTAACACACAGGGGTGTCCAACCTGTTTTTCCCCTCTGCCACACACTGAAAAAATTAAGAATGGTCTTGGGATGCACATTAAATACACAAACACTTACAAACCTGATTAGCAAAAAAAAAAAAGGGTCCACGCATACTTTTCATTTTTCATAATATCTGACACCAAAGATAAACCAAAAAGGTCCTCACAAAATCAGCATGCAGCCCAGGGCACAGGTTGAACACCTTGCCCTAGAATATTTATAGTTGGTTTTCTTTTCAAAACTTGTAATAATAAACTAATGTTATGGTATCTTCAAGACAGAATAAAATTTAAAAGTTTTTCTCTAAGATATAAGTACCAACGCTCAAAAGAACTTTAAACCTAAAATATTTATAAACAAAGACCAAAATTCTTTTAAAAAACAGCCCTGCTACTATTTTCTATCAATAATTTCCAAACTTAAATTTACAGTGCCAGGATCACAACTTCCTTCCATGTTCCTTCTTCCATGCAGAGATGTGTATAGTGTATGTCCATATAAGAATGCTGTTACATGTTAGGACTACCTAGATTCAGTGAAAATCTGCCTTTTATCAGGCTCAGCAAACTCCATGCTCATTGATGCTTGCAGCTTACAACAAAAAATCAGAGATAAATTCACAAAGTGTACCTACATTATCCATCTGCTAACCAAAATTTAATCCTCATTATGTGCTTCTGGTCTCAACTTACTAGATCAAACTACATATGTATTACCAAGTAAAATGTTTAAGAGAAAAAGCAGTTTAATTATTTAAAGTATGTGTTTTAAAAGCAAAAGAGGTTATCTAAGTTCTTAAAATAAAACTCTTGACACACGTATACACTAAGCAAAAGAATCACTTCATACGCAAAATTGACCAACTGAATTAAAATGTTAAGAGATTGTTGATCTATGTTGAAAACAGTCACTAGATGTTAAAAATTTAATTCAGTATCTAGTCTGTTTCTAAAACTTTCTAATTATTAAGTAACTATTATATGTCAGGCATGGTACCAGTTGTTATACTTATATTTCTATTTCTAAAACTAACTTGTAATATAGGTTTAGTTATTATTTCTTGGATGAGGAAACTAAGGTTCAGAGACATTATGCAGTCTACCTAGTATCCCATAGCAGTAAAAGAGCCAGAATTAAAACTCTATTTAATTCTAAAGTACCCTTTTCAACATTACTACCACGAACTATCAACATTTACAATTACAAAACAAACTCGTTTTAAATACATGATTGTAAAAAGTGCTCTAGATTTAAAACTCAACAATAATATTTAGAGGATAAACTTTTTCTCAAGTGTCATTTTATTATTAAACAAAAATTTAATTACTAAAAAACTTTCTACACCTATTTTATCAAACCAGAAAAATACTATTATGTATACCTACAATTGATGGTATTTTATTTAATTCACAGTGAGTATAATTCTTCTCTGCTTATAGCACTGCCAAGAATCAATACAACTTTAAATATTTGTGGGGCGGGAATGTAAATCAATGCATTGTTTTATTTTTTGAGAAAGTCTTGCTACAAAAAGAAAAAATGTCAATTGAACTAAATAGTGCAATTAATAATACAGAAAATTTCCTTCTTGGGCAAACTCATTATCTTACCATGGACGTATACATTCTTGGAATGGTCTATAGCCTACAATTTGAGCAACAGTGCTTTAGTCTGTATGTTAATTTTTCCTTAAGAAGTTCATGTTGCCTTTTTTTCTGGAGAACTACATCACTTTGATTTATTTTTAAGCATGTATTTCTCCAAGTGAAACGGGGGTGAGGTAAAAAGGAGAAAGCAACAATATTGGGAAGCATCGAGAATTCCACAGAAAAAATCAGAAAGAAAAACTTCTAATCAAGGTGAGGCTATTGTGAAAATGAGGCCATTTTTATTTTGACACTATAATGTACTCTTGTCCTATACTTAACTATCCCAGTGGTATTTAGCAAATGTATGTGTCAGTTTGGGGGGGGCCTTTCATTTTGAGACAAGGTTTCACTCTATGGCCCTGCCTATAGAGCAGTGGCATCATCACAAACTCAAACTCTTGAGCTCAAGCAATCTTCCTGCCTCTGCCTACCACGTAGCTGGGACTATAGGTACAAGCTACCACATTCGGCCAATTTTTCTATTTTTTGTAGAGAAAGGGTCTCACTCTCCCTCAGGCTGGTTTTGAACTATTGGCCTCAGGCAATCCTTCCACTTTGGCCTCCTGAAGTAAGAGGATTGTAGGTGTGAGCCACGATGCCTGGCTATATGTGTCAGTTTATCGTGTGATAGATACATGCTTCATTTTAAACATCTGCTAAAAATAAAAACTATCTCATATTTAAACTCAAGTCATATTAAATCACATTTTATAGAGCAAAATAAAAGACAACCGTATTTCCATGTAAATCTAAACAAAAATATAGCTTACACCAAATAACAATGTCATAATCCTCATATGCAGATGTTAGGAATTCATGAAGATAGGGCCGCATTAATTCTACCCCAGTTTCTGCACAAGACCTATGGTCTAAAAGAAAATTGATCATAAATGATTATTAGTTTATTATCATGGAAAAATTCCCAGTATCAATGAATTATTATAAAATGTAATATATTATGAAATGTAATGTAAATATTCAAAGGAAAACTGTTTCAGAGTGAACTGCATTAGCTGACAAATGCAGCGAGTTTTTGTCTGTTTTTCTCACATTAACAAATCATTACTGCTGAATCAGTCATATCTAATATGTGTCATATATGATTGTGTGCCAAAGCACACAATTTAAAATTCTGGAGATCCAATTTCAGTCAATTTTGCTCAAAGTGTGAAGAGCAATACTGAAAGCTCAGGCTTAAGTAGCAAGCTGTAAACTGTTTTCTCATCTAGTTTCTAAAATTGAAATGTTATTTTACGGTAATAAAAACAAAGTAGGTCCACCTATACTCAAAATTTGTCATCCACTTTGCAGATATAATCTCATTTCAACAAAATGACAGTCTAATTAACACAATCAAGTTTTTTTTTTTTTTTGAGACAGAGCCTCAAGCTGTCACCCTGGATGGAGTGCCATGGCATCACAGCTCACAACAACCTCCAATTCCTGGGCTCAAGCGAGTCTCTTGCCTTTGCCTCCCAAGTAGCTGGGACTACAGGCACCCGACACAACGCCAGGCCAATTTTTTTTTTTTTGGTTGCAGCCGTCATTGTTGTTTGGCGGGCCCAGGCTGGATTTGAACCCGCCAGCTCAGGTGTACGTGGCTGGCGCCTTAGCCCGTTGAGCCATAGGTGCCGAGCCAACACAATTAAGTTTTAAAATAACCATACATTAACTAAAGGTACGTATTTAAAGTTTATGATTACAAGTAAATATATTCTAATATCATGAGTTAACTATCTCTTGCCAATATTAAAAGGTATGATGAACATCTTTCTTGTTTGACATGAGAAATTTTAAATTGAAGAAACTACTTGAGGGTGGTGCCTGTGGCTCAAAGGGGTAGGGTGCCGACCCCATACACCTGAGGTGGCAGGTTCATACCCAGCCCTGGCCCCAGCCCAAAACTGCAAAAAAAAAGAAACTTCTTGAATATAATTAAACAGAAAACCAGGGATGAATATAAAAACTAATTTTTTAAATATTCTTTATAAATATCTAAATGTTAATCAATAGGGAATAACTTGGTTAATTCATGAGCTAGAATACTAGGTGGTCAAAAAATACATATATGAATAATATTTAATGACTGAGATGTTCAGCCTATCATTAGGTAAAAGATAAAAAGATATAATGCTAGAAGATACACATGAGAATATAAACATATCTTTGGGCCTCAGCATTAAAGATTCTGACTTTTTTTGCTTATCTGTATTTTCTAAAATGAATTTATTTTTGTAATTATAAGAGAGGCTTTCAAATATTTCATGTGAACCATAAATTGTTGAGAAAAAATAAACGACAGGACAAAAATCTATGTGGGTAACAGAAGATCAAAGTCATTATTAACTAACTTACCAAATAATGTGTAATCAACATCTAGCACCAAAAGCTTTTTCCCTTCCCTAGGAGGATTCAAAATTTCCACTTTGTACTCTTTTACTCTTCGAGAAATTTTCAGTAGGTTTTCTTCTCTAATGAAAAAAAACAAAATCAGATGAAATATCCACTAATTCCCACATGACAACCGAGTTCTTTGGAAGTAAAAAACACTTACCTATTTTCTACTTCAACTATTTCATCTTCAATATCAAAGTCATTGACAACATCATCATTGTCAGGAGGTGGACCTAAGACATCTTCCTATTAAAAGGGAAAAAAAGTTTTATGTTACCGTATTATCTTTAACAAATACACACACAGAATAAAAATCAAGTGAGAGGTACAATTTGAGTTCAAGAGCCTTTCAAGCACACAATGGAAAATTTCCACAATTAATAATTTGTCATGTATGTCCCCTGGACAGATTTACCGTGTCAAATTTGACCATTTGGGCTACTATTATGCTTATAGTTAACTATACACTAAATCATTCCCCAGCATTTATTTTGTGCTCAGTTGTTGAATTAGTAACGTTCACTGTGCAGCTTTTTTGGGGTTCTTTTTTTTTTTTTTTGCAGTTTTTGGCCAGGGCTGGGTTTGAACCCGCCACCTCCAACATAAGGGGCCGACGCCCGACTCCTCTGAGCCACAGGCACCGCCCCACTGTGCAGCTTTTTACAATGACTGCTAGACTGATGATCTGACCACAAATAAAACTATGATATAACAGTGTAGTATAAATCATAATATCTTCAAAGGGACAAATAGTAACAAAAGTAAACATTTACCAAGCTCTCCTCACGAGTTCCCATCATCATGATTTTAGTATTTGGTTTCAGTTTGAGAGCTCCAAGTTTAACATCATTTTCTGCAGGTTTGCCTACAATACAAGCAAATGACTGTTTTCTCACTAAAGTTCAAGTGCTGGTTTCACTATTCCATTATGCAAAACCCTAACATTAAAAGGTTTGGTACAAATGCCACAGCAGTTTTTGTCTGTTTTTCTCACATTAACAAATTGTTACTGCTGAATCAGTCATGTTAAAATATGTTAAAAAGTCAAAACTAATACAAGAGTTGTTTTTTCCCTAATTCCATTTTAGACCTTGTTTCTTCAACATGTTCATTTTCTTCAACTAAACAACATAAATTCATATTCGTTGTTTAAGATAAAAATAACTTGTCCAGGAAACCTTAAATTGAGTGCCTACAATAAAACTGGAGATTCACTGTTACTCAAAACTCACCCTTCAATGATATAACAAACACAAACACCATTAAAAATCCCTTACAAACTGAACATGGACACTACCTAATAATTTTTAAATGTCATCTTTACTTTCGAAACAGAAAAGATAATTTGGGAAGACTACAAGACCAAAGCTGTAATGAAAATTTTGTGCTAAAAAACAGATACCAGAAAATAGTAACAGTTTCACCTGAGCTCCTTTATCAAAGGTTTAAAAAGCAAACACCAGTTGCTTGTTAAATAATGTACAATCAACATCTAGTACCAAACTTATTTTCTTCAACTAAACAAAATAAATTCATATTTGTTGTCGACAGAATCAAAAGTGATTTTAATGGCAGTATTTTCAAGTAACCTTTAATATTCTTACTTTTATCACTAAAATAATTTTAGGAATATTTCTATAAAGAAATCTTAAAAAATAGCAAATATAAGTTATTATTAAACAATTACTAATTCATAATTACTAAATTTATAATATTAAAAATTCAATGCTAAAAGTTTGAAATGTAGAGAGAATTACCTTTAACTTTGAGTCCAAGTAACTTCTGGCGTTCTGGCAGCACTCCTGTAAGAGTCTTAAGAAACTGTTTGAGATCTAGCACAGTATCATCTTCTGAAAGTGTGGTCACTGAATATTCCTGTCCACCCCATTTTACAATGATAGGAAGAGCCATTCTTGAAACATATGAAGATGCAGCTTTCCTTCAGGAAAAAACACCTGGAAAGGAATACACATACAAATGAACATGGTAAAACTGATACTATACATGTATATAGAAGCCAAATTTGAAGTTTCATTATGTCAGTGCCTTCAGCTTGAGCCCTATTTTACAATTTGATGCTACCAGAACAGAAATTACCAGGAGTCAATGTTAAATTACCCCACACTCATTAAATTTGGCTTAAAGTTACTACTTCCTAATATTCTCAGATTTTCCCTGTTGTTCAATTGGAATTCTCATTAAAGAGCAACCTATACTCCTCCTGCTCCATTTGGTCAGGTTTATACAAAAGGCAAGTTCCTCCATAACAGATCACCCACATTCATTTAACATTTGTGAGGTAATGTGATTTAGATAGTAAGAGCAAATGCTAAGCCCACACTATCTGGGTTCAGATCCCAGTTCTCCCACTTAGCTATTTGACTTTGAGAAGTTACTTGACTCTCAGCACGTGAGTTTATCTATGAAATAGGGATACTACTATGTACTTCTTAGGGCTATAATGAGGATTAAATTAGTTAATATATATTTATAAGTCAAATAGTACCTGGCATGTAACTAAGTATTGATTTAATAAATATTTTTTAAAACTGGAAGTTTATCATGTTCCAGGCAGGAACATGTGCTAAATAAATATTAAATAGCCACTATTTGTTTTTGATTTTATGGACAGTTTTTAACCAATCTTATTTTAAAAGGTGACTTGGTAAGAATTTTCCCTATTTTAGAATTAAGGAAACAGGAGTTTTGAGAGGCTATAGAATCTGCACATGAACACATAGCTGGTAACAGAACAGATCTGATTCAATATCAGATTATGAAATATCAGTTTCCTCCCCTACACAACTGTCTCTCTTCAATTAGACCAAAAGAAGTTAAGGCATCAGAGATCGGTAAACACAAAACCTACAGGTATAGACCTAAGCAAACAAAGATTATATAGCAGCTGCTATTCTCATCAGTAATCATATGTAGGTCTCTTCCCCCATAAAGCTTTCTACTTTTCATAAACTTGTTGCCACCACAGGTCAGAGGACTGAATTTTCTAATCTCAAAGTCCTGACGTTGCCAAATCTTTTCACTTCTTTGATGAAACACATAATTGCCCTGTTCATGCAAATACAAAGACCAACTGCAAGAAAGGAGGCAAATTTTCAATCTCAATATGCAAAAATTTGGAAACAAAGTGTCTTCTAATATGCTCATTAGAGCACCGTACATTCATATTTATACTACCCATATAGTATGAACACTAATATAATGTATTTATATTTACTCTTATGTTTATAATCCATTCTATTAAAAATTTAAAGCAAGCATATTAAATTTAGAGCAATGTATTACATTTTAGATAGAATTTGCTCTTATGATCTTCAATTAAAAACCAAATGGAACTTTTGAGTCAAAACTAAATAGAGTTAAAATAATATTATTCTGTAAGAGGTAGGACTACAAACAATTATTTATAAGAGCTAGGAAGACAATCAGCATGAACACAGTATATGTTGTGATGGGCAGAGCAGAAAGTTTAGAGTGACATCACTTGAGTTCCAGATGACCTCGGACCAGTCATTGTTCTTCTAGACCAGTGGTTCTCAACCTGCTAAATGCTTTGACCCTTTAATACAGGTCCTCATGTTGTGGTAAACCCTAACCATAAATTTATTTTTGTTGCTACTTCAGAACTGTAATTTTGCTACTGTTATGAATCGTAATGTAAATATCTGATATGCAGGATGTATTTAAGCAACCCCTGTGAAAGGGTCGTTTGAGCCCCAAAGGGGTTGCAACCCACAGGTTGAGAACAGCTGCTCTAAACAAATGCTTCTGGAAGTGGTCCCTGAACCAACAAACAACACTGGTCTTACTTGGTAACTTGTTAGAATGTAATGGGGTGGAGAGAAGGGAACTAGCAATTTGAGTTCTAAGAAGCCTCATACCCCCAAATCTGATGAATGCTAAAATTTGAGGGCTATTGCTCTAAGATCTTCAATATGCTCAGTCTTAAAAAAAGACAGTGTGCCAGATGGCATGGGCTCTTATGTGCTGAATAAAGTAGCATACAAACATTATCAATCACCTATACCTACCACAAGTAGAAATTCCAAGTTGGCAAATGCCCTGAAGAGCTAAGCATAACAAAACAAACACAATAAAAAATTTTAATACTTGAGACTTTAAAACTTTTAAAAGTTACTGAACCTCATTTCATCACTATTGAGATCATTCACACCAATGAAGCAGCACAATATATTGTTTTCACATTTAATCTTTTTCATACAATTCTAAGATATATATATATATATATTTTTTGAGACAGAGCCTCAAGCTGTCACCCTGGATAGAGTGCCGTGGCATCACAGCTCACAGCAACCTCCAATTCCTGGGCTCAAGTGAGTCTCTTGTCTCCGCCTCCCAAGTAACTGGGATTACAGGTGCCTGCCACAACGCCCGGCCATTTTTTTTTTTTTTTTTTTTTTTTGGTTGCAGCCGTCATTGTTGTTTGGCGGGCCCAGGCTGAATTCGAACCCGCCAGCTGAGGTGTACGTGGCTGGCACCTTAGCTGGTTGAGCCACAGGTGCCGAGCCTCTCCTTTTTCTTAAAATTAAATTTAATTCATTCTGTACTTCTACCTGCCTGATTATATGGGAAATATTTAATCTCATTTATCATTGGGTCTCTTTCTACCTCTCTCACACACATACACCCACACACACATGTACTTGGATCATATAAGAATGTCATCCTGAAGTAGTATCAGGAAACTAGGGGAGCACAGAATCTTTTGTCCCTAACTCCTGTTGGTTGTCCTCGAGTGCTTGCTTTGTCCCTCATCAGTGGGTCTGCTATCTGGTTAATTATTGTTGTTTCAGAAAATTCAGAGGTGCCCTTTACAGTTGTCTCCTCACTGGCCACCAACAGACTTGCATCTTAAAACCTTCTTGTCCTCCATCCAGGGTGTCTTGTGCATGAAGCACCTGTTTCTGTCACCCTATTTGATATATCAGCCACCTTCTAGGGAAGCTTAAACTCTTGGAGGACTGCTGTTTCAGCTTCAAAGTATTTTTTCCTATCCCTTTCTCTCAGGGATTTCCTTGCTTGATCATCTTATCTTAGACCAAAATGCAAGATCTTTTCCTCTTAAAGTGTGATACTTGGGTTGTGAGACCAATTAGATTTTTAGAAAAGAAACTGTGTATGTATATATGTATTTATCCTTACGTGTAAATATAGTCTCCGCAGTTGCAAGTGTAGGGGTTGGGAAGGGTATGCTAACACTAGCTATTTTTTCTCTTTTCTAATTTAACTGCAGTGTAAGCTATGGGAATATATTTTCTGTGTATGTTTCTTTTCTTTTTCTTTTTTTTTTTAAGAGACAGAGTCTATCCCCTTCGGTAGAGTGCTGTGACGTCACCAGCTCACAGCAACCTCTAGCTCTTGGGCTTAGGCGATTCTCTTACCTCAGCCTCACGAGTAGCTGGGACTACAGGTACCCACCAGAATGCCTGGCTATTTTTTTGTTGCGGTTTGGCCACAGCCGGATTCGAACCCGCCACCCTCAGTATATGGGACTGGTGCCCTACTCACTGAGCCACAGGTGCCGCCCTGTGTGTGTGTGTGTGTTTTTTTTTTAAGAAGAGATGACTGTGGCCCAAAGAGAGGCTGGTCAAAGACCATACAATTAGGAAGGGAATCAGAACTGGATATTAGGTCTTTTGATGCTTCAGATTTTTTTCCTGTATAATTTATGGCCTTTATATGCCATTATGGTATTATTCATTAAATTAGCTATGAATTGACATATAGAGGGGATGCCAAAAACATGTATACACATTTTTAGAAAGGAAAAAACCATATTAGAATTGTAGTAATATATACTGATAATGTTTGTGATCTTGTATATTGTTTCTTGTATCTCTTATAATTGCAGAAGTCAGACATGACTTAAATATTACAATTCTAATGTGATTTTTTCCTTTTTTAAAATGTGTATACATGTTATGGTGCCCTCTGTATCTGCTAATGTCATTTGAGCTTTACGAAATGATTTTTAAAAGCTAGTCAGTTCCTGGCATTTTTAATAGATATTTATTTATTTATTTATTTTTAATTAATTAACTAATTATTTATTTTTTTTGTAGAGACAGAGTCTCACTTTATCACCTTGGTAGAGTGCCGTGGCGTCACACAGCTCACAGCAATCTCCAACTCCTGGGCTTAGGCGATTCTCTTGCCTCAGCCTCCCAAGTAGCTGGAACCAAAGGCGCCTGCCACAATGCCCGGCTGTTTTTTTGGTTGTTGTTGCAGTTTGGCCAGGGCTGGGTTTGAACCTGCCACCTGTGGTATATGGGGCCGACGCCTTACTGACTGAGCCACAGGCACCGCCCTTTATTTATTTATTTATTTTTTGAGATAGAGCCTAAAGCTGTCACCCTGGATAGAGTGCTGTGGCATCACAGCTCACAGCAACCTCCAATTCCTGGGCTTAAGCAGTTCTCTTGCCTCCGCCTCCCAAGTAGCTGGGACTACAGGCACCCATCACAATGCCTGGCTATTTTTTTTTTTAAGTTGCAGCCGTCATTGGCGGCCCGGGCCCCTGTGTTTGTTTGGCGGGCCCGAGCTGGATTCGAAGCTGCCAGCTCAGGTGTATGTGGCTGGTGCCTTAGCCACTTGAGCCACAGGTGCTGAGCCTGTTAAGTAGACATTTAAAGCCTCAGAACTATGTAATAGTCTTTCAGATGAGTTTTGGAGATGTAAAAACTTGCCTGTGTCAGAATTTCAAGTAAAGTCACAACTCAGTATATGGAAGGCTCACATTGAAGTGGGTCCTTACAGTTTATAGATGGGTTTGAAGATTCTTTGATTTGTGATTGGATAAAGAAATGAAGTTTTTTGTCTAAAGGCTTGGGATGTTTTAAGATAAGAACTGTTAATCAGGGCAGCATCTGTGACTCAGTGGGTAAGGCGCCGGCCCCATATACCAAAGGCGGTGAGTTAAAACCCAGCCCCGGCCAAATTGCAAAAAACCTAAAAAGTGTTAATCAGCTGGGTATAGTGGCACACACCTGTAATCCTAACACTCTGGGAGGCTGAGGCAGGTGGATTGCCCGAGCTCACAGGTTCAAGACCAGCCTGAGCCAGAGTGAGACCCCGTCTCTAAAAATAGCCGGGCGTTGTGGCAGGCGCCTGTAGTCCTAGCTACTCGGGAGGCTGAGCAAGGGAATGGCTCAAGTGTTTGAGGTTACTATGAACTGTGATGCTATAGTACTCTACCGAGGGCAACAAAGTGAGACTCTTGTCTCCCCCCCCCCACAAGAAAAAGAACTGGGGCGGCACCTGTGGCTCAAAGGAGTAGGGCGCCGGCCCCATATGCCAGAGGTGGTGGGTTCAAACCCAGCCCTGGCTAAAAACCACAAAAAAAAAAAAAGGACTGTTAATCAGAGATAAGTCACCAGATATATACTGAGACTTAAGTGATCTATTAAATAAATTGATGACCTACAGGTATGAGTTAAGCTTTGTCTTGTATAGCCTTAGGCCTCCTAATAAGTTAGACAGGATATGTTCAAGAAGGGAACAGGGCATGATGAGGCATGTCTGACCTCCTTTCTTGTGGCCAGCAACTGAGCTTTAGGGTATTTTGGGGTCTCCTTGGCTAAGAGGTCCATTCAGTCAGCTGGGTGGCTTAAAATTTTATTTTAGTTCACATACTCTTATTAATAACTCAGATTGCTGGGCAGAGTGGTTCATGCTTATAATCCTAACACTTTGGGAGGCCAAGACAGGTGGATTGCCTGAGCTCGCAGGTTCGGGACCAGCCTGTGCAAGAGAGAGACCCCCATCTCTAAAAATAGCCAGGTGTTGTGGCAAGTGCCTATAGTCCCAGCTACTTGGAAGGCTGAAGAAAAGAATTGCTTGAACCCAAGAATTTGAGGTTGCTGTAAGCCATGACAACATGGCAGTATTCGGAGGGCGAAAGTGAGACTCTATCTCAAAAACAAAAAACAAAACCAAGACCAAAAAACTCAAGATTACCAATGTGAATTTCTTGCAGCTTGCAAAGGTGCAAACTAGTTGTTGAAATGGACAGTTTAGAATTTTAAACTCAGTTCAGTAGGCCCCACAAAGTGGGTCCTCTGGTTTAATGGAGATTGCAAAGATGACACGATGCTCACCTGACTTATAATTTCAGAAACAAATGTCCTACTGTGTGTGAGTGTGAGTACGTGTGAACTTGTGGTGGCATAACCTTCATGTCACACTTGTGGTTGACGGAAACAACTATAACTTAGACTTTACCTTATAAGTGCTAAGAGGGTTGGGCACGATGGCTTATGCCTGTAATCCTAGCACTCTAGAAGCCCGAGGTGGGTAGATTGCCTGAGTTTACAGGTTCAAGACCAGCCTAAGCCAGAGCAAGCCCTCGTCTCTAAAATACAGGTGTTGTGGTGGGCGCCTGTAGTCTCAGCTTCTTGGGAGGCTGAGGCAAGAGAATCACTTGGAAGTTACTGTGCGGCGGGGACTAAGGAGGCTGTGGGTGGCAGCGTCGGCAGTGTGGGCTAAGGCAGTGGCTGAGGCAGCGACAGAGGAAACGGAAGATGGCAGATTTTTTGAAAGGATTGCCTATCTACAACAAAAGCAATTTTAGTCGATTTCATGCCGATTCCTTGTGCAAAGTCTCCAACCGACGTCCCTCAGTCTACCTGCCCACTTGCGAGTACCCGTCTGAACAGATCATCGTGACAGAAAAGACAAACATTCTCCTGCGCTACCTACATCAGCAGCGGGACAAAAAGAACGCCATCAAGAAGAGAGACCAGGAGCAAGTTGAACTTGAAGGCGAGAGCTTGGTGCCCCCTCGCAAGGTGGCATTGACCGACAGCCCGGACATGCACGAGGACACTTAAGACTCCCTCCCTACATATGCCTTGGCGCTGTCTGCTCCTCGATCGCCCACCTGCCTGTCCACCGTGTGTAAGCACCCTGCCCGCCTCCCTGCTGACCCACCCACACCCCGCCGTCCACACCACTCCCAACCTCATAGGAGCTGTAACATGTATTTATGCCGTAACATGAATCAAGCATTGGTTAAAGGGGATGTCAGACCCAGTAGTATGATGTTGGTAGATGCTTAAAAAAAAAAAAAAATACAGTGGGCGGTGCCTGTGGCTCATCGAGTAGGGTGCCGGCCCCATATACCCAAGGTGGCAGGTTCAAACCCGGCCTCGGCTGAACTGCAACACAGAAAAATAGCCGGGCATTGTGGCAGGCGCCTGTAGTCCCAGCTACTCGGGAGGCTGAGGCAAGAGAATCGCCTAAGCCCAGGAGTTGGAGGTTGCTGGGAGCTGTGTAATGCCACGGCACTCTACCAAGGGTGATAAAATGAGACTCTGTCTCTACAAAAAAAAAAAAAAGATGAACAAAAATGTATTCATAAAAATAAAAGGATTTGTTCTGTAAAATTGGATTTAGTCAAAGGGCTGCACTAAAGGACCTAGAGAAGGCCACCACATTTGGTGATAAGGCCGTAGGTTCCCCACCCCTGAGCTAAAGCTTACTAAAGGCTTCCCTGTGAGCCAGGTATTGAGCAGAACACTTTACATGATTATCTCATTTATTTGACCCAACAATTCGTCAAGGAACAGCTGCTCCATTTTTTTTTCCAGATGCCCCATTTTTAAGGTTTCATGCTGACAGTTACAGTTAATTACAGTTAGCCATCATTGTGATTCAAATCCAGGTTTGTCTGAGTTCATCATTCTTTTAATTACTGTGCTTCTGTTTTCCCCCTTCCTAATAAGGTTCCTTGGCTTTGGTGTGTCTCTTTATTTTCCTGTAAAATGAAGGTAATTACTCCACAGACCTGTGTTTACATATAGCTATTATAATGCACTAACAAGTATAAAGTGATATTCATTAATAGTAATGCTGTTACTTTTGTTAATAACAGTGTTCTATTACTGTTGAAAATTGGGCTCTGGGGTGTCCAAATTGTGCTGAAGATGTACACTTCCAAGGTGGCAGTGATAGGAAGACCAAGTGGGAAGGCATTTTATTCAGTTAGTTAACTAAGTGAAAGAAAGCTAGAAATCCTGTCCTTTTGTATACCTGCAGAGTTGAGACCAAGTGAGGCTGAAGAAGGAGTTTAGAACTGTCCGAAAGCCTACCTCAGGTTAGGGACAGGGCATGAGCAGCAATTCAGAGTGTCTGTCCAGCATAACAAATAGCTTGGTTTTATTCAGGATCAATCACAAGGAACTCCTGTACTGTAGAGTCTAACTCTCCAGGTATTTTTGGGCAGTGTTGTATTTGAGTAATGTCAGTGCTGTGATGTGAGAATCTGCTTTTGAATAAGACCCACGCTAATGACTTGAGGCAAGAATATCCTTGGCTGGACAGAGGGAAGCTGAGGCCTGCAGCCCCCAAATGGGATAAATGGGGGCTTCCAATAGGCTAACCAGATGCTACTCAGCTACTACTAATAATAATACAGTAAGAGCTATCATATCAAGTGTTCTCTGTGGGGAAAGAGGCAGATTTGTGCCAATTATCATACTGGCATTTCCCGACTGAGTCTTTACAACAACTTTATCAGGGGAATAACATTTTGTAGATTGAGGATTTTGAGATCCATTAGGATCAAATAATTAGCCAGTTGTGGAGTTGGGTTTTGATTTAGAGCTGGAGCTTTTATCATGCTGATGGACATCACAGATTGAGGGTATCTGGACTAATTCTAGGACACACCTTTCTGATGGGGCTAAGCCCAGCCACCTGCCTGGGTCATGGTGGCAGCTGGCCTGGGAAAAGGCCGTGGGTAGGACATCCTTCTTAAGTGCTGGGCACAGACCATGTGTTCTCTCTCCAGGGGCTGTTGATAAAATTTGCTGCTCTGGGGTTACTGTGGTATTGCTCCTGAACTCAGGGCCCAAACATCAGTGTGTTTTCTGTTTAAGTGGGTTCAGCAGTCTGGTAAAGGTCATGGTGTCATGAACCAGACAAGCCAGGTTGTGCCTATTACATGATCTTGGGTAATTTACACAGCCTCGGTTTCCCTGTTTTTTGGGGTTTTTTTGAGACAGAGCCTCAAGCTGTCACCCTGGATAGAGTGCTGTGGCATTACAGCTCACAGCAACCTCCATTTCCTGGGCTCAAGTGAGTCCCCTGCCTCTGCCTCCCAAGTAGTTGGGACTACAGGCACCCACCACAACGTCCAGCCATTTATTTTGGTTGCAGCCGTCATTGTTGTTTGGCGGGCCCAGGCTGAATTCGAACCCGCCAGCTCAGGTGTATGTGGCTGGCGCCTTAGCCCATTGAGCCACAGGCACCGAACCAGTTTCCCTGTTTTTAAATAGGGTTGTGATGAGGGTATGTGAGTAAACGTCCCTAAAGTGCTTAGCATAGTGCCTAGCATTATTACTGAATACTCGATATTGATGACTGCTCTTATTAGCCACTAGCCAACAGGTAGTGAGTCTAGGGGAGACCTTCAGCTTTAAGACTCTTGAAGTGCTACCACCCTGGGGCACAGGGTTGTGTATTGTGCTTGAGTCTGGGGAAAGCACTGAGAGCAAAAGTATTTTCCCAGGGAAAGGGGTAGACACAGAAGAAACCAGACCATGGGTAGCAGTCAGACTAATGGTGCGGAGGGAGCATACTCACTATCAGATCTGAAAATATTTTCTTCTGACTTCTTGTCTCAACACCCATTTTGAATGGAGGGTCATTTCAAAGAAAGGGACCAACCAGAATGGAAGGATTCAACCTTCTGGCACTTGCTGTTTGGTCATCTGTTAAAATTGATTTTCTCCTCTTTTTTCTCATCTGCTGGGCATGTTAAAAGCCTTTAGCTTTCAGCTCGTTCTGCTGTGTCAGGATATGAATAAATGCTGTTTACAATGAAGGGCTGGATGGATAAATGGGATTAGGACCTCTTTGGGAGCCCCATCTGTTCTGTGCCTACCTGAAGGCCTCACTGCCAAGATTTGGAGGAAGTTGCAATAATGAAGCATCTGTCCAATGGGGATGGAGTGAGTGGCCTGGGGTAGGTGGGTCATATGAAGGCTAGGAAATTCTCTTATCTGACTGGGTCCCCATGCCTCCCTCAGCAGCAGGAGCTGAGCAGCAAACCCTGGTGAGTCAGCGTGCCTGGGAATTAGAGTTGCCAGTCTGTGAGCATGTGGGGTTTGTGTAAGTTTAGGCCTTTTGTTTCTTTCAGCATTCTAGTCTTTAGAAACACAAATCTGGAAACCAGACCCTCCACATGGTATAGTCCTTCTTGTTTTGAAATAATCCAGCTCAAACAGTTGCTTCCCTTGTATGATGGTCTTTGGAGAATTAACCCCTTATCTTTTGAAATTTTAATAAGTTGTATTTATGGCTAACCAGCTATAGTTTTAAAGCATAAAAATACTTTAGAAATCTTACCTGGGACTGTCAATTTCCATTTGGCCTTTCCACCAAAAGATCTTGTAAGGGTTTTACTTTATTTTTGAAGCTAAGTGAAGTTACAAGTCTTTTGAGGGCATGTATGGACATGTCTCTTTGTCATTTACTCTTTGAGGGTGGAGAATAGAACAGGTCCTGATATGATTTGTCTCCAATAACTGCAGGAATGATTCTGCTCTTCATTTTAAATTATTGTATACTCAGAGCTTACCCATAGGGGGAATTCCTCTTAAAGATAAGCCCCGTTTATCCAGGCACTATTTGGAGGAAGCTGAGTTTTTTAGGCATAGTTTAAAGTGCCAGCCTTTCATAAAAATCTCCCTTTTATCCCATTGCCAGTCCTTGAAGAGTTTGGATCAGGAAGGCCCATGAAAGCTCCTAGAACCGGGGAGGACTATGTGGGGCTGACATTGACTTTGGTGTCTGCTTTCCTTGCTATATATACTTCTGGCTCCTGGTCTACATTCTATTAACAATGTCATTTCAGTGGCTGCCATTATAATAGCAGTAGGCAAAATTTTATAGCTATTACAATAAATTGTAAATGGATTTTCTAGCAGACTAGTTGAAGGTTAAGAATAAGAGTCCTGAATAGACAGAGCATCCGTAGAGAAATCACTTCACCTCTGGCTCAGAAATGCCTAGCAATTTGTTAGAGTCTCACTTTGTTGCTCCTGGTAGAGTGCTGTGGTGTCATAGCTCACAGCAACATCAGACTCTTGGGCTCAAGCAATTCTCTTGCTTTAGCCTCCTAAGTAGCTGGAACTACAAGCACCTGCCACAATGCCTAGCTATTTTTAGAGATGGGGTCTCTCTCTAGCTCAGGCTGGTCTTGAACTTGTGAGCTTAGGCAATCCACTTCGGCATCCCAGAATGCTAGGATTACAGGCATGAGCCACCGCGCCCAGCCAAAAAACCAAAACTTTTAAATTACATTAATTAACCACTATGATGAATTTGTTGTTATTAGCGCATACTTTTCTTTTTCATCTAACAATTATTCTACCATTTAGAGATTGTATCTGGGCAAATCAGCCCTTTTTTAAAAGTGGAAACACACCCCTTTCAAAAACTGAGCATATAGGACAATCATGTTTAGTGTGAACTTGGCTTTCATTCTGAGTGTGGCCTTGATGAGGATCTGAGGGAGGGAGAAAAAGAAACTCCTTGATGAGGAAACTTGGTTTGGAGCACAGGCTTGGTGGATGGCTTTTGTAGGCTGGTGAGGTAGGGTAGAGGAAGGGCATTCACCTTCTGTTGTGCGATAGGCCCAGAAAGGACTCTAGAGATCAGAGATGAATTCACTTTGCTGCTTGGCTAGGCCCCTGCTTATATTCTTAATAATGTAAATCCTTTATCTCATTAGGCCATAATGAGACTGTATATTTGTCTTGGGTATGGCCATCCCTTCTTCCTACTTAAAAAAAAAAAATAGGAGAATGTTGGCATTAGGAAGTAGATTAGATGAAGCTTTTATTTTTGCTTTCTGACTTAACCCAGGTCCAAATAACTTTCATATGTGGTGGCAAGTTGGCAAGGCAGATTTCCTCTGGAATATTTCTGTCAAAACTGTAGTCTTTGATGCATTCTACACATGAATCAGTCTCTTTGGAACCTATGTTACCTTAAGAATTTCAGGAATTTCCCTTATTGGTTCTCCATATGTGTCCGAGCCACTGCATTTCCAAGGTGAAAATTACAGAGCTGGCTTATGAGGGAGATGATGAACTCAGTTATCACCCATGATTGGTTGTTAGCCCACTGAAATAGAGCAGTGTATCAGTGCACAGTCCCTAGAGGGTAGTATCCATACCCTGGTCCCCTTATCCAGAAGTGACTGTTTTCTATTCCTTCCAGGTTGGCTGGCTCCTTTGACTGATGGCATGTTGAGGTACATGGGCCAGTGGCAGCGAGGACATCTGATCCAGAGGGGGCCACTCTAGAGGCCAGGTTACCAGCACCATGGGCCAGTGTGTCACCAAGTGCAAGAATCCCTCATCGACCCTGGGCAGCAAGAATGGAGACCGTGACCCCAGCAGCAAGTCACACAGCAGGCGGGGTGCAAGCCACCGTGAGGAGCAGGTACCACCCTGTGGCAAGCCAGGTGGGGATATCCTCATCAATGGGACCAAGAAGGCGGAGGCTACCACTGAAGCCTGCCAGCTGCCAACATCCTCAGGAGATGCTGGGAGGGAG
>CAUYRH010140584.1:0-14886 GCA_963574655.1 Perodicticus potto
CATAGTAAATGAGAAAATATCATGAATGTTATATTAATCAGGTTGATAAAAATATCTCCAATTGTATGTGAAGCCCACACACTGTACTCCTTGACTGAATTATTGTACACAGCTATGACTCAATAAAAAAAATAATAATAAATAAATAAGGTTACACTTTTAAAAAGTTATGGTCAGATCGAGGGAGGGTGAATGATGGGATCACACCTATGGTGATAATGTAAGGGTACATGTCAGATCTATTAGTATAGAGTATAAATGTCTCAACACAATAATTAAGTAAACGAGATGAGGTATATATTAACCAGTGTGATGTAAGCGTTCTTAGTTCTATATGAAATCAGCACATTGTACCCCATAAATGACTAATGTATACATGATCTATGTGTTTATGATTTAATAAAAAAAGGAAAATAAATAAATAATAAAAAAGTTATGACGGTAAATTTTATATTTTTTTACCATAATTAAAATATTTAAGTATATGTACATATAAACAAAGGCAAGATAGATGTGGTGATCGACATCTCTACAGTGGTCACCTTTGGGGAGCCTAGTGACCGGGCTGGGACATGAGAGGAGATTTGGCGGTTTTGGGGACATCCAATTTCCTGATATGGGTAATGGCAAGATGAGCATTTACATTTCCAAACATTGATCAAGCCATGTCCTTGTCTTGTGTGCTTTTCTATGTAGTTCAACCAAATCAACAACAAAAATTACCTTAAAAAAAGTCACATGAGGGCGGCGCCTGTGGCTCAAGGAGTAGGGCGCCGGCCCCATATCCCGGAGGTGGTGGGTTCAAACACAGCCCTGGCCAAAAAAAAAAAAAAAGTCACATGAGAATAGCCATGAATTGTTTGGAATTGATTTGTCCTTATCTGATATCAAAATGTATTATATGTAGTAAAACTATTGAAAGAGTGTGCACAGACACAGATCATCAAAGGGAAAGAATAGAGTCTAAAAGACAGAGCCAGGTAATAAATAAGAATTTAATATGCAATCAAAGAAACACTGCAAACCAAAGGAGGGAAGTTGAGTTATCCATAAATACCATGTGCCTGACACACAAAAAGAAATGCTGGTAGAGCAAAGATTTACATTTTTAAAAGGAACTATAAATATTCTATTCCTAAAAGAGAAACTTAAGACAAATTACATTTAACAGAGTTTAAATGAGCAAAGAACAATTTGCCAACCAGTCCCCAGAATCAGAATAGGTTCAGAGTGGACCTTGCACTGCCTATGGTTGGAGAAGATGTATAGAACAAAAAAGGAAAGTAACATACAGAAAAATGGAAGTGAGGTACAGAAAGAGCTACTTGGTTACAGCTCAGCATTTGCCTTATCTGAACATGGTTTCAACAATTGGCCGCCTTCAACCCAGTTGTTGAAGTATGGCTGCTGTGATTGGCTGAGACGTGGCTCCTTGTTACAGAGGTGGGTTACAGCCTGTCTTCACGTCCATTTAGGTTACAGCTCACTATGTATGCAGAAACCTTCAGGCCAGACTTAAAATACATAAGGAGGCAGCTGCAGGCTATATTTAATTTAACACCATACTTTTAATTATGTCATGGCTATGACATTTTACTCTTGGCCACCCAAACTACTAATAAATTTGACCTCTTTAAAAATAAATAGCTCTCTTGGCAGCACCAGTAGCTCAGTGGGTAGGGCTCTGGCCACATACACAGAGACTGGAGGGTCCAAACCCAGTCGGGGCCAGCTAAACAATGACAACTGCAACAACAACAACAAAAATAGCTGGGCCTTGTGGTGGGTGCCTATAGTCCCAGCTACTTGGGAGGCTAAGGAAAGAGAATCGTGTAAGCCCAAGAGTTTGAGGTTGCTGTGAGCTATGACACCATGGCACTCTACTTAAGGCCACAGCTTGAAATTCTTGTCTCAAAAAATAAATAAATAAATACATAAAGTAAATAGCTCCTGTACTACCAAAACAGAAAGATAAACTATATACATTTAAACTATCTGACAGCAAAGGGCTTATCTTTCTAACACATAAAGGGCTTTTATAAGTGAAAAATAAAAGTAGTAATACCTTTTCAGAAAAATAAACAAAGGACATGAAGAGCTGATTCATTAAAATAAAAATAAATGGCCAATAATCACACAAAAATGTGTTCAGTATCACAAGTAATCAAAATAATACTAATAATAACTATTCATGTATATGGGTTCATCAGATTGGCCTAAACTTAAAAAGAATCTCTGAGCCCAGTGTTGGCAAGCATCAGGGGAAATGGACATATTATCCTCTAAGTTTATACTCTGCAGGGCAGAATAATAATCTGTATCAAAATTTCAAATAAGATTTTCCTTTGATCTAGAATTTAATTTCTAGAAATTTACCTTTAAGTAAATAATCAGCCAAAGGTCCAAAAGATGGGCTCAGTGCCCACAGCACAGTGGTTATAGTGCCAGCCACCTGCACCGAGGCTGGCAGGTTCGAGCCTGGCCCAGGCCAGCTAAACAACAATGACAACTGCAACAAAAAAATAGCCAAGCCTTGTGGCGGAAGCCTGTAGTCCCAGCTACTTGGGAGGCAGAGGCAAGAGAATTGCTTAAGCCCAAGAGCTTGAGGTTGCTGTGAGTTGTAATGCCATGGCACTCTACCGAGGGTGACATAATAAGACTCTGTCTCAGAAAGAAAAAAAAAAAAAAGTCCAAAAGATGTCCATCACAATGTAGTTTATGATAGTGAAATACAAGGAAAAAAATTTATATTGAACCAAAGTTGGGTAATAAATTATGATACTCACATATAATGGAATACCAAGTAGTTGTGAGAGTTGGTTATATTTGTTGTTTTAAAAAGACATGTTGATGAACGAAAAGGCAGTTACCAAAAAAAAAAAAAGAGTAATGTCCTCTCCTTGGTGTAAATCTAGTATTTGTAGGTACAGACATACACGCTGTTACAGGCTGAATCATGTCCCTCCAAAATTCATATGTTAAGGTCCTAACACCCAGTACCTCAGAATGTGACTGCATTTGGAAATGGGGTCTGTAATGAAGTAATTCAGTTAAAATGAGGTCTTTACGCCTGCTCTAATACAATGGTCTGGTGTCCTTATGAGAAGAGGGAATTTGGATGCACATGTGGTATTGAGGGAAGACCACTGAAGACTCGGGGAGAAGATGGACATCTGCCAGCCCAGGAGAGAGGCCTCAGAGGAAACCAACCTGCTGAGAGCCTGACCTCACACTTCTACCCTCCAGAACTATAAGAAAGCAAATTTCAGTTGTTTGAGCCTTCGGTGGTACTTTGTTATGCAAACTAATGCACAGACACACATAGATGTCTGGAAAAATATTCACTAAATGTTAACAGCATTTTTCTCAGGGTGGTAGAGTTTATCTAGCTTCCTTCTTTTCTTTTTTTCTTTCTTTCTTTTTTTTTTGTTTTTAGCTTGCTTTTTAATACTTTTCCCTAGTGGTTGAATATTTTCAATGAGTAGTATATTATTTTCATGATAAGAGAAAACAACAGGCAGCCAGGTATAGTGGCTCACACCTGTAATCCTAGCACTCTGGGACACCAAGGTGGCAGGAGATCTTACCTGGGGGTGCTCGAGACCTGTGGGCCCCCAGCCTGTTATTTCTGAGTGTGTGTGTGTGTGTGTGTGTGTGCTTGCCAAGAAGGCAAGCTTGGGCTTTTATAGAAGCTGAAGCAAGTGTTAGTTTCCAGGCCCCAGGAAGCTAAGTTTCTACAGATTCCTAAGAGCTGAGTCACCTTGGGGAGGACCTTGCAGGTGTGTCCTTGGGGCTTCTGTACGAAGACTTTGTGTGTAGGGGACTGGTGCTTTGCATTTTTATAGGTCTTTCTCTAGTAGCTAAGAGCTGGGAGCTGTTAATCCTCATTATAAAAATAATGCCCCTCTGGAGGAGGTGGGGGGATCAGGGGGCAGCAGGAAGAGACTAGTCAATCTGGGTTTTAGGGGGGACTCAAAGTTTTATCAGACCAATACTGTGTTGGTATTAGTGGGGCTTTTGCGGAGAAACAGCACCAGCAGGATGTGCTTGTCCACGCACTCTGCTCTTCCCATCCACGGTTCCACATCTGTGGGTTTCATCAGCCAGGGATAGAAAATATTGTATATAGGGGGGAGGCATCTGTACCCAACAGGTACAGACTTTTCTCCTTGTCATTGTTCCCTAGACAATAAAGTATAACAACTACTTACACAACATTTATGTTTTGTTAGGTATCATAAGCAATCTAGAGATGATTTAAAGAAGTCAGGAGGATGTGTGCAAGTTATGTGCAAATACTATGCCGTTTTCTGCAAGCACTTGAGCATCAGTAGTCGGTATCCATGGAGGTCTTGGACTCAATCCCCTGAGGGACAACTGTGTGTATACACACACACACACACACACACAAACTATTGTAAGTTGACTACCCAAGGGAGTATAACAAACTGGTCAACATACAGACGTGGTCAACATGAGGAGCTAGGCCTGCTCTACTGATACCTACCTGAGGGGCATGTTTAGTCTCTGAATATTAGTTCAACTTAAGGAGGTGGTGGGCTATGGAGGTTCTACTGTATGTGTGTGTATGTGTATGTATGTGTGTGTATACAACAGTATGTGTGTGTGTATGTATATGTATATAATCTCAAAAATGGGCACCCTGATCTGTTTGCAAACATATATATGTATATGCATATATATATATGATATATAATATATATAATATACAGAGAGAGAGATTTTAAGCAACTGGCTCACACACTTGTGGAGAAGCAAGTCCCAAATCTTCAGGGTGGTCCGGCAGGCTGGAGACCCAAAGAAGAGCTGCAGTGAAGGGTCCGAAGGCGGTCAGAGCTCCTTTTAACTTTGGGGAGGTCAGGTTTTGTCCCCTCAAGGTCCTCAACCTATTGGATGAGGCCCCCCCATGTTATGAAGAGTAATCTACTTTGCTCACAACCCACCAGTTTAAATGTTAGTATTATTAAAAATCACCTTTATAAAAACATCCAGAATTAAGTTTTGACTAAATATCTGGGCACTGTGGTGCATTCAAGTTGATGTATAAAATTAACTTTTGCGCAGATACGCTGTTCTACAAAAGGAAGTTTGAAATATTCCGTTCTACCCATAATCTGTCTCTCACTCCATGTGAAAATCCCACAGAGCGCCCGATTTTTATTTTAATCAGCACCCAGGAGATGGTAACTCAGTTAAAGGAAGGAGGCCAGCAAGAGAAGAAAGGAAACTTTGAGGATCTGAGCCCCATGAGATACTGCTCCCAAGAATCGCATTGTTCCCATCCAGGGAGAACCGAACACACTTAAATAAGAACTTTAATAACTGGAAATTTTGACTTTCTTCCATGTGCCTCCTGCCGATATAGACATCTTAATGCACCGGGCATTCTTTATAAGGGGCAGAGTTTGATAGGACTACTAATTTTAAATGGTTACAGTGTTTCGAATTGAAGATGCTCAGAGAATTGGCCCAAAATCCTCAAAAATGGGCACCCTGATCTATTTGCAGACAACTCTTTTCCCTGAGCTGCAGGAAAACACGGTTGCTTAGAGAGCAGCCCCGACCAGGGAGGTGGACAGAGTCACGTGGCTCACCCCCATGCCAACTCCCGGTTGGTGCAGGGCACCTCTAGTTAATCTGGAGGTTTGATTATAAGCCAAGGGGAACGGTTATATAACTCTGAAGTTTAAACTTGGGAAAACACACACACATATACAAACAAGAGCCTGGTTAAAAGGAGAAAACCACAGACTGGATCCTGTTTCCCTATTTTATTGCCCCATAAAGCAGTAAGATGTAGTAATTATTTCATCTGCTTGTCTTTCTGGCTGTCTAAATGGCCATCCCATCAAACTAATTGAAAAGTGCCTGCTGCCTCCCAGAGCCTTTGAAATGTTATTCTCTGTAGGCAAATAAAACTGAGAATTCTTAGAAATGTCAATTGCACTCATCTTTGCATTTTTTTCTTATGGCCAGTAGGGAGGGGTGCATGTCCCAGCTCAAGGACGCTCCCTCCCTGGAGCCTAAAATCTTGTCAGCCAGAAGTACCACCTTTCCCCTGAAAGCAGCTGCAGCGGCAAGAGCAGAGATGGACCAAGGTCCAGGCTCAGCCCCACAAAGCCGGGTTTTGGCCCTGTGCTTCTGTTTTCTCCAGCCTCTTCTCTCCAGAAGGCTCCCCAGTGATCCACGGGGCCACGTGGGCCAGGACACAGGCAGGGAGCAGCTCCTCCCGGTGGGTGCAGAGAGCGGGGGAAGGAAACACTCTGCACGGAGACTGGGCTTCAGGCTAATCCCTGTGAGAAATGTTCCCTCGGGAAGAGCCAGCGCCCTGGTGCTGCCCTGTGAGACAGCTAATGCCACCACCCCTGCTCAGCAGGAGAGGGTCGTGGGCGGGTCGGGAGACAGCCAGGAACCGGGAGGGGCACTGTCCCTGAAAGCACGCCCGTCCCCAACTGGGCAGCAGCTCTCCCAGGCCTGTTTGGTTTGCACAGCTGACTCCAGGCCCTCCTGCCCCTGGGTTCTGTTTGTCAGAGTTCTGGTAGTTTAGCTCACTGGCTGATTTGGTTATTTTGCATTGACACAAAGAGAAAAAGAAAGACAATGTAGTGAGGCTTTAAAAAGCCAAATGTAGTCTGTCTAAAGCTTTCTCTTACCCTAATTTAGGTGCAAACCTAGATCAAAATCTAGGTTTTGATTCACTTTATTGATAGTGCTGGCAGGTGATAATCGTCACAGTTGATGTTCTTAATGTCAACGTATTCATTTTTTTCTTTCTATTTTATTGGCCCTTAAAAACTCAAATTTCAGAGCGGTGCCTGTGGCTCAAAGGAGTAGGGCACTGGCCCCATGTGCCGGAGGTGGTGGGTTCAAACCCAACCCTGGCCAAAAACTGCAAAGTGACTACACAGGAAAACCAATGAAGAGGAGGAATAAAATATTATAAAAAACAAACAAACAAAAAAACTCAAACTCCAGAGGAGAAAAGCATTCCAGGGAATGTTTTTTGGCTTATTTATTCTATAATTGATTATTCTATCTGTATCTTATTTCATCTATGAACTCTTTTTTTTTTTTAGAGACAGAGTCTCACTTTATCACCCTCAGTAGAGTGCTGTGGCATCACAGCTCACAGCAACCTCCAGCTCTTGGGCTTAGGTGATTCTCTTGCCTCAGCCTCCGGAGTAGTTGGGACTACAGTCGCCCGCCACAACGCCCGGCTGTTTCATCCATGAACTCTTAACATTGATTTCATTTAGTCACTCAACAGTCACTAAGTAATCAACCTACTGTGTGAAGAATAAAGACTTACTCAAGATGCAGTGTTTACTTACAGGGGAGAAAAGATTTTTGAATATTTTAGAAGTGAACAAAATGAAACAAAACAAAAATTAAGTGGGCATCATATTTATCCCCAATGCACCTAATCTGTGACAAATAACCACAGTCTAGCCACTAACAAAGTATTTTTCTCTTAGTGACAGCATTATTAAAAAGTCATGAATCTAAATCTCCCCAAGTTAATTTGGGGACACAGAGGGTCTTGGTGCCCTTCCTTTCAGATGCTGTCCAGATCTGTCACCCCACTTACGTTACCCAGTAAATAAATAAAGTGGAAAGTTCCAGAGACGGGATTTCAAGGCTCATTGGCTACCACAGCATATCCCAGCCTATCCTGACTCATATGATGACTCGCCAATTTAAACTTTTTTCCCTTTGAGTGCTAAGTAGGCCTAACCTAACACTTGGATGAAGTATTGCCCCCAAATATTTCTCTCTTTGCCATCTACGTTTCTACTTAAAGTGATTTGACTTAAAAAAAAATATATATATATATATATATATATATATATACATTGCCTTTAGTGCTCTTTTAAGAGTTAAAAGGCTCCTACAGAAGCCAGGAGCAGTGGCTCACACCTGTAGTCCTAGCACTTTGGGAGGCCGAGGTGGGCGGATTGCCGGCGAGAGCAGCCTGAGCAGGAGTGGCTTGCTGAAGGTGATCAAGGTGTCTCCGGGGTTGGTCCTCTCAGAGCCCTGGAAAGGAGAATCTGTCCCAGGCCTCCTTCCTGGCTTCTGCTGCTTTCTATTATTTTTACTAGAAAAAAATAGAAAAAGTTAGCCAGGTGTTATGGCAGTAGCCTGTAGTCTCAGCTACCTGGCAGGCTGAGGCAAGAGGATCACTTGAGCCCAAGAGTTGGAGGTTGCTGTGAGCTATTACGCCATGGAACTCTACCCAGGCTGACAGAGACTCTGTCTCAATAACAACAACAAAAAGCTCCTAAGGCTTTCGAGCTTCCCTAAGGCACTTGTTGGTATCTGGGCCTGGTGTCGCTGTATTGCTCACTGCGAGTGTGTGTCATGTGGCAGGGTGAGTGGGAGCCAGGCTTCCAGGCTTCCATCTTAGACATCTCTGGGGCTGAGCCCTGGTTATGCCAGCTCAGGGCTCTCCAAGCTTCCCTGTCCTCAGCTGGGACGCGGGAACAATAATAGTTCCTTTCTCATGGGGCTGTGATGAGGAGTAAGTGATGTAATTTGTATAAGCCACGTAGCACAGGACACACCACCAAGTCATAATCCAGTGGGCAGTGGCTGTCATCGTGGTATGTAGTAGCAGGCTAGGGCTGCCATAACGAAGTACCACAGCTGGATGGCTTAAACTGCAGAAATGTATTGTCTCCCAGTTGAAGCCTGAAGTTTCAAATCAAGGTGTCCCTGGGGTTGGTCCTCTCAGAGTCCTGGAGAGGAGAATCTGTCCCAGGACTCCTTCCTGGCTTCTGCTGTTGCCAGTCTTGGGGGCGCCTTGGCCTGCGGCTGCATCGCTCCAGTCTCTGCCTGTGCTGTCACAGGTGTCTTCCCCGCGTGGCTGTCTTCACGTGGCTGACTTCTTATATGGATGACAGTCGCCCTGGATCACGGTTGCCCCTACCCCTTAACTAGTTCTTATTTCCAAACAAGGTCACCTTCAGAGTTGCTGGGGCTTAAGACTTCAACACATCTTTTCAGGGGGATACAATTCAACCCATAACGTGGGAGATGGGATGTTGCCTGGTATTATTACTCTCTGTGTTATTTTCTACTGTCAACTGACAACACTGGGTTGGAGGCAGACCATCCCCAAATTCTAGCTAAATGGCAGTTGCATTAAGCAGGTTCTGTCTCTGCTAGCTGCCCCTGTCCATCTGCCCACTGTTCCCTTTGGCCAGAGCACATCACCCCTCTGCACCACCCCTCCCACCCTGGGGAGCTCCCTTACTAGGTGTCCAGCTTCTGCCTGCCCACCCCGGGGGAGGGACACGGCACAGATGGAAGTGGGGGCACAGAGCAGATGGAAGTGGCCGCAGCCCAGTATCGCATACAGGGCACCTGCACCATCACAACGCTGGCTCCGCCAACCTCTTGGGACAGTCTGTTGCTGCTGTGCGGCCACTCTCCACATACCCTCTAAACCTGCCACATGCACGGCTGCCCCCGCAGCTCCCTGAACATCCCTGCCGGTGGCCAGGCCCTAATGCAGGAACAACTTGCCTTTGAAGTCCTGGATTTCAAAATAGGAAAGATATCTGCCTTTTTTTTTTCTATTTCAAATGGAACCCTATTTTAAACGTATGAGGGAAATTTACTAATTAAAGAAAGTCTACGGTCTGTCCTGTTGTCAACAAGATAAAATCATCACTCACTATGACAGTTTTGGTAGATACACATTTTTTAATATGTGACGTTGGCTTTGCTTAAAGTGGAGTGTGCTGGGTCTCTGCTTTGCCGCAAGCCTTGGGTGTGACAATCCATGGAAGATGAAGTGATGACAGGCATATTCAGGCCATTGACTCCTGACTTCTGTCAGGGCCTGTTTTGCAGGATCTTTCAGTACCTGGGATTCAGTCTCTTCCTTCGCTGGAGGGCAGCCGCAGTGGGCCCAGGCGCTCTTACATGGCAGCCCAGTGGGCCTCTCCCAGGAAGCAGTGAGGCCCTGCATGCAGAACCCCAGCCCCACCCCAGGCTGTCCGTGCCCCAGCCTATATCAGGAGCACTGAACTCAGGAGCCTGATTTCTGAGTCCAGAAGAATCCTTCTGACTACATCTACGACCCTGGCTTGGAGACCAAGGGGCGGGGGGACAGGGAAGTTCCTGGCTCTGTTTTAGAGTGGCCAGATTTAGGAAATAAAAATGCAAGATGCCTAGTTAAATTAGACTCTCAGATAACCACAAATAATATTTTTTACCATCTTAGCCAATTTTAAGTGTATACTTCAGTAGCATTGAGCATGTTGATATAACAAATAGTTTTCAATATAAATATGTTTTAGTCAATAGTCAAGACACATTATACTAAAAAATAACGATTGTTTATCTGAAATTCAAATTCAGCTGGTGTCTTGTTTTATCTGGCAGCCCTATCCCATCTGCCCTGGCTTATCTCATTCATGTATTTGTTTGTCTATATTGCCAGTTCCTTGTCTCTGCAGAGAGAAAGAATCCTCAGGGGATCGAGGCAGCCCTGCTTCTCAACTTTCTAGGTAGGAGCCAGGGCCTCATATACTAGAGACTTTAGGGGATTTTGAACAGTCAAGACCCTGAACAAAAGCATAAAGCGGGGATACTTATCTCTGCCGCTTCCTATCTCTCTGAAGTGTCCACTTGCCACCCCACCCCTCCCTGAGCAGCCCCCTTCTGGGTCATTAGCTCTTCTTAGCTGAGCACTAACTATATTGCCACCCTGAGTATAAAACAGGGTGAGATCTGCTTATAAGCTTCCAATTCGACCTGTTTTCAGCTATACCCAGCCCCCTACCCGTGGACTAGAATGATCACAAAAGAAGGTGGTGATCATACAGGGTAGTAGCTGTTTCTTGTTGGGGTGTGCCTGCCTAGCACCTAGGGCCATGGAGCCCGTGGTACCTGTGACTGCTCAGCTTTGCCAAGACCCCTCACCCTGTAGCTCCCCTGAGAGGAAGAACTTTTTGGCAAATACTTCGCCAAGAATTCCTTCTTTAATGGCAAATTCAAATCCCCTGTGGTTCTATTTTTATAGTCCCTAGACTCCCAGACTGGAGCTATTCAGGAAAAGAAAACCCCAAATGAGAAAGCTTTACAGAGTGAAGAGCTGCAGTCTGATTAGTTCGATCCACCTGCGGCGCAGGTGCGTGGAGACAGAGACACGGAGCGCTGTCACCTCCTGCTGTGCTGGGAGCCCTGGTCAGCTCTGGAAGCCCCTGCCCAGCATGTGGGGTTCCAGTGTACTCAGATGCCCATCAAGGCAGTGGTGGACCATAGGGAGGCACCACTAAAATGCACATGTGGCCCATGCGCAGAGAACCAGTTCCTGCCGTTAGGGATTGTTCTGGCAACCGATTACAGCACTAGCAAAATAACACTCGTAAACATCTCTGTGGGTTTCTCAAGTCAATTCAGTCCAAAACGCATTGAGCACAACCATCTGCTGGACCATGTGATGAAAGCTGGAGGATGAGGACGACAAAGAAATGCCCCGTCTTGAGAAACTTATGGCTAATTGGCAAAGATTGACAACAGGACCACTGATCACAATGCAGAGCTCCTTGTATCCTCCGAGAGGTAAGGAGGTCTGGGAACACAGAGCATGGGGATTGGGCATGCTGGGGGGACAAAGAAGGTTTCCTGAAGGAGGTGGTCCCTGGCAAGGTCTGAAGAACAAGCGGCAATTTATTTATTTTTATTTTTATTTTTTTGAGACAGAGCCTCAAGATGTCACCCTGGACAGAGTGCCGTGGCATCACAGCTCACAGCAACCTCCAGTTCCTGGGCTTAAGCGATTCTCTTGCCTCAGCCTCCCAAGTAGCTGGGATTACAGGTGCCCGCCACAATGCCTGGCTGTTTTTTGGTTGTAGTTGTCATTGCTGTTTGGCAGGCTTGGGCTGGATTCGAACCCACCAGCTCTGGTGTATGTGGCTGGTGCCTTAGCCGCTTGAGCTACAGGCACCAAGCCAACAAGTGGCAATTTAAATAAGGGCATCCTTTCTTTGTCAGAGAGGACTCTGCCATAGAAGCCTGACCTGAATGGAGGTTAATGTCAGGGCAGTAGGGACTCTGGCTCAGCTCAGTGGGCCCCACCCTTTGGGCCCACAATTTCTTTGAGTCTCCCTGGAAGACCCTACCAGCATGAGAACACAGAGGTGAAATCCCCTTTTTCAAGCTTTCTATTCATTCCTTTCAGGCAAGCAGTTAATTGATTTGGGGAGATTCTCAGAGTGATTCTAGCATTTCCATCCAAACTTCAATTAATGAAAAGCCTTACTGAGGTTGTTCTCCAGAGCATTCAGATTTATTCTTTCTTGTTTGAACACTGAATAGGCTGTCTCTGAGGCTAGCCGCTTAGGAGGGCTGCTCAGTTGTTTTGCTGGTTTCCATTTTCAGCTGCTCCGCTGTAACTAGGGATTTTGACCACCAACTGGGCTTCCAACACTACTGCTGCTCAAGGACCTGGTCAGAAGGACCGTTTCTGCCTCAAAGAGACCTTGTCTCACCCCCTCCTATAGCCATTTCCCCCAACAGCCACGCCAGCATTCATTCTGCTCACCCAACTCAATTTGCACTTGGAGGGTATTACAACCCAACCAAAATGCCTGAACCTGAGTTAATTATAAGATTCCCAGGAGGAGGGTTTGTACAATAAAACCTTATTGTGAACCCATCAAGGAGCAATGTCACGGAGGAAATGTAAACCCAGGGGCTCTCAGTCCAAGGAAGAGAAAATTAAGGACAACTTTTACATGTGGAACCCGAAGATCACTTCTGGATGCCGGGACCCTGCAGGCATTACGCTGTTCCAAACTCCAGCGATATTTAGAAGATATGCTTGAGGGATACAGCCACTAGACACATCAAAGGTTAAGGAGAATGACTATGGTAGCTTGGAGTGGGCTGGGATGACTTTAGCCTGAGCATATCGCTGAGATGTGGGGTGTTACAGTAGCAATAGCCTCTCAGAAGTGCAGTTTCTGAAACTGAAGAGTACTTCTTCATTCAACAGTCAATATAGCCGTATCCCCGCCCTCGCCCCACCTCCAGCCCTCGTCTTCCTGCCTCTCCCTCTCTCTTTCTTTAATTCCCTCTATCCGTCTCCCCGCTTCCCACCTTTCTCCTATGCTCTGCGGGTCTCGTTTTACTGTGGCACTTGTCTACCTTGGCTTTGATTGAATTTGCCTTTGGTCCGTTAATCAGATCCTTATCTACTTCACCAAGACGATAAGACCCAGACTCAAAATCAGAACCGGTGGGTTAATAAAGTCAAATTCAAACCTTGAAACTCAGGGAGATCCTAGAAAAAAAGAGTTTTGTGAAAGCCACTCTGGGCTGGAAGAACTCATCAAATAAAAAAAGAAATCTTACTTTTTTATAGAGGAAGCAAACACTGGAAGGATAAAAGTGCCAGGACTGGAAGGAAAGGACAGCCAGGTGGAAAGGTGAATTACTGAGGTGTCTCCTATTCAGAAAATCTTCACACAAGCCGATGTTCCCTTAAGTGATCACCGTCATTCTTTCCTTTATGTCACTATAGAACTTTTCAGTCAGGAGGCACAGACGCCACTGCTTCCATTTCCCCACCACCATTCCCTCTTTCTCCTACAGCCTGAAGAAACAGCAGCCTCAGGGTCAGTCTCTGCTAGATCCTATGTTCACCTCTGGTCCTCACTTCTTTTCCTTTTTTTGTCTCCTTTTAGCAACCAATGATCATCAACATCTCCTTAAAGTTGTTTCTTCTCTTGGCTTATGTGCCAGAACTGCTCTCTGGTTTTGCCGCATCTCTGGTGTTTCATGTCTACGATGTCTACACAAACCACCCCCCACCCCACCCCAACACACACTTTAAGCCAATATGGTGAACTGGACGGACAGAGAAATATCCGCTCTTTCATTTCAAATACCAATAGATTCTGATACATATCTAATACATTGAGGCTTCTGAAAATAAAGTGAGATTTCAATGCCAGACCAGGAGCTGAAACATAAATGGTTCATATGGGTATCAGAATTAGAAATAAGCTTTAACCACTGGAAGGTTTTAACTCTTCCATGGAGAGGAGAGTCTGAGCCACATGCCCCACATGAAGGGGAATTGAAACTGAGTTATCTGGGAGGGGCCATGTCTCGCTGCCGCCGCCCGGGCCGGGCATGGTGTTGGGCGCCGGGCCGCCTCGCCTGTCTGCGGGTGCCCAGGAGGGACAAGGTGATGAAGGGGAAGGAGGGCATTCCAGACTTGGCTATCAGATTGAACGGAAGCTTCTGGAAATGCGCAAGGTGCTGTTGAGGAACAAGACTGGCCTGCCTGGTGCAGAGGTTTCCTGGCTGGGGTACTCACCACCAGGGTAAAGGCAGCAGTAATGCTAAGGCTGGCAAGCAAATTGAAGCGCGATGATGGTCTCAAAGGGTCCCGGACATCAGCCACAGCTTCCGACTCCACTCGGAGGGTTTCTGTGAGAGACAAGTTGCTTGTTAAAGAGGTTGCAGAACTTGAAGCTAATTTACCTTGTACACATAAAGTGCATTTCCCTGATCCAAACAAGCTTCATTGCTTTCAGCTAACTGTAACCCCAGTTGAGGGTTACTACCAGGGTGGAAAGTTTCAGTTTGAAACTGACGTCCCTGATGCGTACAACATGGTGCCTCCCAAGGTGAAATGCTTGACCAGGATCTGGCACCCAAACATCACAGAGACAGGTGAAATTTGCCTAAGTTTACTGAGAGAACACTCGATCGATGGCACTGGCTGGGCTCCCACACGAACACTGAAGGATGTTGTTTGGGGATTAAACTCTTTGTTTACTGATCTTTTGAATTTTGATGACCCACTGAACATTGAGGCTGCAGAGCATCACCTGCGGGACAAGG
>CAUYRH010140589.1:0-24291 GCA_963574655.1 Perodicticus potto
TACAGGCGCCCGCCACAACGCCCGGCCATTTTTTGGTTGCAGCCGTCATTGTTGTTTGGCGGGCCCGGGCTGGATTCGAACCCGCCAGCTCAGGTGTACGTGGCTGGCGCCTTAGCCCGTTGAGCCACAGGCACCGAGCCAACCTTAATTCTTTAATGTAGTTTGGACACCTCTGAAACTATGTCATTCCAGTCAAAGCCTTGATAAAACAATCAGTATTTTCATTGTATCCTATAGAAGAAAAAAAGATTCTTATTGAACTTATGCAAATAACTATATTGTCAGAAATGAAGAATACTTACAAATGGTTTTCAAATTCTGGAGAAGTCAAGGAGAGAGAAAAAAATAAATGTTTCGAATTTTGTTTATAAGTACATATGTTGCCGAAACCTATAAATAGCTCAAGGGTTTTCTTGACTTCTGATAAACAGAGCACAGAAAGAATCAGCAATGTTTCAAAAAAAAAGAAAAAAGCCACAAAAAAAATCAGCTCAGTTCCATGTAATTGATTTCTGTTCTGTTTGAAGTTTGGTTAGCAACACTCATGGACATGTTAGCTTTCTTTTTTTTTTTTTTTTTTGAGGCAGAGTCTCACTATGCTGCCCTTGGTAGAGTGCCGTGGTGTCACAGCTCACAGGAACCTCCAACTCTTGGGCTTAAGTGATTCTCTTTCCTCAGCCTCCCAAGTAGCTGAGACTACAGGTGCCCGCCACAATGCCCAGCTACTTTTTTTGTTGCAGTTGTCATTGTTATTTAGCTGGCCCAGGCCGGGTTTGAATCCACCTGCCTCAGTGTATGTGGCTGGCACCATAACCACTGTGCTATGGGTGCTGAGCTGACATGTTAGCTTTCTAATTAAAGTCCTAGAAGTTTGTTTTCAATCCAATGGTAGTTAATCTTCAGTTACCAGAAGTTTGTATTAAATAGAACCTATTAACCTTTCCATTAATTTCCTTGAAGGATAAACTTTGGAGTTAGTCAATTACAAAAAGTACTTTCTGAGATGAATCAAAAAATCATTACTGATAACATACACTAAGACAAATATTTTATAATATTAGCACATATATATATATAAACATAATCCACAGAAAATTAACCATTTCATATTTGACAATATTTCCTGTACAGTTTTAACACACCAAATAAGCCTAAAATATCTTACTCAGACATTCAGTGGTCTTAATATTTCAAAAAGACCAAATTTAGAGTTTTGATTTTGGAAGGTTTGCCAAATATCAAAGGCTTAAAATACGTGTTCAAACAGGATCACAAGCCAAAAGATTCTAAAGGCGGTACATAGCCAACTGGATCACATGTAAATTCCTTCACAAATTTCCTTTTATGAGTTCTATTTTCTTTTTCTTTCTTTTTTTTTTTTTTTGTAGAGACAGAGTTTCACTTTATTGCCCTTGGTAGAGTGTCGTGGTGTCGCACAGCTCACAGCAACCACCAATTCCTGGGCTCAAGCGAGTCTCCTGCCTCTGCCTCCCAAGTAGCTGGGACTACAGGCGCCGCCACAACGCCCAGCCATTTTTTTTTTGGTTGCAGCCACCATTGTTGTTCCCGGGCTGGATTCGAACCCGCCAGCTCAGGTGTACGTGGCTGGCGCCTTAGCCCGTTGAGCCACAGGCGCCGAGCCTATGAGTTCTATTTTCAACCTGCGCAGACAGGGTCACAGTTTACTTTATTATAAAGTTAATCATTCATTTAGCCAAACTGATAATTAGAAGATTTTAAAGGCAAAAATCTAATTTTTGACAAGAAAAAGGACTCAGTTTCCCAAACAATCTGAATAGCTGAGGTATTAACATCTTACAAATAACTCAGACATTTTATAAAACATAACATGACTTTAAGTTTTTAAGTTACTGACAAGTGTTCTGAAACCACAACATAGGCAATATCCCTGATGTCTTTCCTCATCCTCTTAAGTTTGATGTAGCCATATGGTATCAAAGATGGCTACAAAGCACAGGACCTATCTGTCCTTAATTCATTTACCAGGTTCAGAACTCAAGACAGAAAGCAGGAAGACTAGAGAGGTCAGTTTCTCTCAGAATAGCCAGGGGACAAAGTGAGACCCATTGTAGCTGCTTTCCTAGGCAAGGAGAACATGTCCCTAGGCCTTCCACAGCCACCTACTTATCTGACTTTGGAATTCAGAGGCTTAAAATGAAGAACATAAGCTCATAGTCAAATCCAGAAAAATTTAAAAATATTACAGAGGCAGCAGTTCTATTATCATTAAACATCTAAACTTTAATAACAGGTTTAAAAGTAATGTTATATCAAAGAATACCAAAGTCACCTGCAGAAAAAGGCATTTGGGTTATTTTCTGTTTTCCTGATAAAATACTTGATGTGTTTACTTTTTCTGCTTTTAAGCCAGTTAATTAGAGCTCTTTTGCATTATTTTAATAATGACATATCCTAAGGCGCCAGCCATGTACACCTGAGCTGGAGGGTTCGAATCCAGCCTGGGCCCACCAAACAACAATGACAGCTGCAACCAAAAAATAATGACATATCACAGGCACATGACACATACAGACACACAAACAGACAAACATATAGACAGAAGAAGAATTTATATTTTTTGGCTTTTAAACATATATTTTTATTCAGACTATTAATCTTTGGATTATCTAATTTACTTATCTTAGCAGTTTACCTAGGTTTTAGATATATTTCCGTTAACCATTTTTAGACCCTGTAAATTATATATATATATATACACATATGGTTTTAATTACTGCTTTTAAACTCATAAATTTACCAAATAAAACCAAACCTAAGTATTTTAAATTAGACTTTTTTTTTTTTTTTGAGACAAAGTCTCAAGCTGTCGCCTGGGTAGAGTCCCGAGGCATTGCAGCTCACAGCAACCTCAAACTCTTGGACTGAAATGATTCTCTTGCCTTAACCTCACAAGTAGCTGGGACTACAGGTGCCCACCACAACGTCTGGCTACTTTTTTTGTTGCAGATGTCATTGTTGTTTTAGCTGGCCAGGGCAGGTTCAAACCTGCCAACCTCAATATATGTGGCCAGCACCCTACCCACTGAGCTATGGGCGCCGCCAGGTATTTTACACAATGCAAGCTCAGAGCCTGTGGCTCAAGCAGCTAAGGTGTCAGCCACGTACACCTGAGCAGGGGGGTTCGAATCCAGCCTGGGCCCACCAAACAACAATGATGGCTGCAACCAACAACAAAAAAAAATGGCCGGGTGTTGTGGTGGGCGCCTGTAGTCCCCGCTACTTGGGAGGCAGAGGCAGGAGACTTGCTTGAGCCCAGGAATTGGAAGCTGCTGTGAGCTGAGATGCCACAGCACTCTATCCAGGGTGACAGCTTGAGGCTCTGTCTCAAAAAAAAATAAAAAAAATAAAAAATAAACAATGCAACATCATGATAATAATTCAAGGATCCATTCAAAGGCCACTTTTCTCTAGAGTCAAGATGATAGATACATTGGCCTGGCCATGTTACAGTAAACTTTTATTGTTTTTTAGTTTTTTTTTTGTTTTTTTGAGACAGAGCCTCAAGCTGTCCCCCTGGATAGAGTGCTGTGGCATCACAGCTCACAGCAACCTCCAATTCCTGGGCTCAAGCGAGTCTCCTGCCTCTGCCTCCCAAGTAGCTGGGACGACAGGCGCCCGCCACAACGCCCGGCCATTTTTTGGTTGCAGCCATCATTGTTGTTTGGCGGGCCAGGCTGGATTCGAACCCGCCAGCTCAGGTGTACATGGCTGGCACCTTAGCTCGTTGTGCCACAGGCACCAAGCCTGTTTTTTAGTTTTTTTAGTTACAGATGGGTAGGTACCTATACTGAGACCTCAGATGGAATATGCTCCAGTGGGCTGTCATTTGGAATTGAGGTCTGAGTCCCCATAAGACACAGATACAGAAACACCAAATTACTCAAGAACAAAACAGAAACTGACCAGAACTTCAGTTCTCAGCGCACAACCTGAATAAAGCAGATGGAACTCAGTGACTAGTGATGGCGAGTGCACAGTGCAGGGCCCCAAGTCTCCCCGAAGAAATCTCTGAGAAGCACTACTCGGAGCATTGGAGCATTGGAGCATTGGAGCACTGCACACCACCCACCCCCCCAACTGCCCAGGCGATCACTAGACTTCTGCAGTAGCACTTAAATAGCACTTGCTGGAGGAGTCTAGGGGTCCCTTCATGGTGGCCAGAGATGTTACTGGAGGAAGAGGGTCTGGCCGCCTCAGCCAATACCCAGAAATGGGAATATTTCCCCCCGAACTTTATTTGTCAGAAGGCCAGGATTCTGGAGAACAGTGAAACTCTTAGCCTTTCCAAAGACTGTTCTGATCTTCCATTTCCAACACTACAGTTTTATACATTTGCATTCAAGGTGAAGACCTTGTTAACCTTTATCTTAAACAATAGGGGGCAGGACCCAAGACCCATAGTAAACAGTCTATAATCCTTTATGTGCGTATTACCAGGGCTTTATACACTCAGACCCCTGTTGATCTGCCTTATCTTCTCTCCTGCCATCATCCTGCCTCCTGCTGAGCTACTTGCAGCTCTAGATTTCTAAGCCATTCATTGTACCTGCTGTGTCCTCTCCCTGGAATACAGTGCCACACCTTCTTTCCCTGCCAACCCCCAAGCTCTCAAGGATCCATTTGAATGCATTTCCTTTACAAGCCTTCCTTGAGGTGAGTGTCTCTTTCCACCTCCACCAAGACTGGGTCAGGTGCTCTGGCACCACCACAGCAGGATCTTTCACTGTGATTAATGTGCAACCATGGGTGTGCTTCTGCACTGCAGTACCCCTGCCCTTAGTGGAGTGCCTAGCACAATGTAGACACTCCATTAATATTTGTGTACAAATGAATGAGTGATGTTTTGGTCTCTGTACCAGACATTGGAGCTCTGAGCTATGTACCAGAAGGCCCATGAGCATAGAAAGAACACAGGCTTTGCATTCCAGCTTTGCTACTTTCTGGATAAGCTTAGGCAAATACCTCTGAATGTCTTTGACTGTCATTTTTCTAGTCTGTAAAACATCCCTCAGCACTGTTGTAACAAATCATTATTTAAAACTTGGTGTCTGTCAAATGGAAGGAGCACGTTAACATTTTTGTTTCTTGTCTGTCTTCCCTTTTGCAGTATCTCAGTTTCACTCTTTGTCTAATTGAATCCAAACTGCCTTCTTCCTTCTTTCACCCTTAGAACTCCTTCCTTCCTGTGCACCAGACCATCTTCCCACAACTCATCTACATAGCCACCTTCCTCTTTTCTTTCATTTATTCCAGGAGCCGATTCCTGTACCTCATTGCTGAAGCAGACACCGCTAATGGTTTTTGCAGAAACCGTGGCGTCAGACACTGCATCGGATCCATAAGTTACCGCACATCCATGCAAGCAAAAGGATAGAGCTTGAATTCCCAGGTGGGAAATGATAAGTATAATTGCTGAAGTGGATACCATTAATGGTTTTTGCAGAAATTGTACTGTCAAATCCTTCATCACACAGACCCTTGAACTCCCCAAAGCAACCAAGATAATAAATTACGGTGTACAGAAGTCCTTGCCAGATCTTTCAAGTTAAAACACAATCTCATGTAATTATTTGATTGGAACAGAGCAAAAGCTAAATAACAAATCCTTTTCACTCAAATAACTCTTTAAAAACTAATTTAAGACTTCAATCCTGGATAGATTAACTAATTAACTAACTAAATCTTCCGGTACTCACTGAATGCCTTCTGTGTACCGGGCGTTGTGAATGGTTGAGGGATAAGTACATTTTGAAACAGGAAACAATTTAGCACAGTACTTAACAGCATGGGCTCTGGATCCTATGTGTCCAAACTCAAATCCCGGCCCCTCATTCGTTAAGGTCGTTGGTCAATTAACTGTTTCTCACTTTTCTTGTCTGTGAATTGAAGATAATGTTAATGTCTTTCTGATAAGATTGTAAGGAATACATGAATTAATAAATTAATTCATTAAGGAATAAATGAATTAACAGTTACTCAGTGTTAATTCGGCACTATCATTGTGAGAACACGGAGGCGGGGCATCCAGCCCAGGCGTGGAGACTAAGCAGGGCTCCCCGAGTAAACGATGAGCAGACTGAGACTGAAAGCAGGAGTACAGGTGAAAGAAAGAGCATTTGGAGAGTAGGAAAAATATGTACAAAGCCCCACAACACTGCATCTATGCTCCATGGTGAGAAACTGTTCGGTTGAGAGTTGCTGAGAGAGAGAGAGAGAGAGAGAAGTACCAGAGGGCAGCAGAGAGATGGGAAAGCTAAGCAGGTGTGCCGCATCCCACCTGGCCCTCTGGGTACACCCTCCTCCAGCTGCTCTTTGCCCCAAGGCTGGCTCCTGTGCACTTCTTCAGTGTTTCCCTTGGTCACTGGCTACCAGTTGTATTTGGCCAGTGAGGAGCCCGGAAAGGCCATTAGAAGGGAGGATGGGAGTGAGAGTGGGATATGACTCTCCTCGTCCCTTCCTACAGGGTGTCAGGAGCCACAGATCCTTTCAAGCAGCGCTCCACACCCGAAAGTCTTCCTCAGGCATGGTGAGGAAATAATCCCAGCCCAGGAAAAATGCCTAGGGAAGGAACGAGGTCACCAAGCCTGACAGTCTTTGGATCCCTGGATATTTCTAACACTCACTTTATATTTCTGTCTCTATCCTGAGTATCACCCCCTTCTTTCCCTTAAAATGTCCTGTGAGAAATGGTTTTAATTTCAACTTTTCCTTTCTGTATTATAGCCTCCTATTTATTGGGGCAGATGTCTTCATGGCATAACCATTTCAGAAAAGTGGCGTCCACCTTATGCTGCGATATAAACCTCTATGTTACAAATGCCTTATGAGTGGCCCTGGAAATGTTATCTATGGGATGACCTCACTCCAGGGATTACTTAGGACAAACACTTTGGTGTAATATGCTCACAATCTTTTGTCTGTGACATGAAGATTAATAATTATATATAGACCAGGCATGATGGCTCACCTCTGTAATCCTAGCACTTCAGGAGTCTGAGGCAGGAGGATTGCTTGAGCTCAAGAGTTTGAGATCAGTCTGGGCAACATAGCAAGACCCTGCCTCTACAAAAATCATTATTTTTTAAATTAGCTGGGCATGGTGGTGCACCTGTATTCCCAGCTACTTGGAAGGCTGAGTGCAGAAGTTTGAGGTTGCAGTAAGCCATAATCATGCCATCACACTCTATTCTGAGCAACAGAGTGCTATCTCAAAAACAGCAACAACAACAACAAATATATAAATACATAAAATATATATATAGTGTGCTACCCAGTTCCTGTTATTATTTTATAAATCAGAGATTATGCAGTGATAAGAATATTATTAATTCTTAAGCAGTGATTCTAAAGAGCTCTTTCTACTGCACCTAGAAAGGCCTACGCATAGTCTTTTTTTTTTTTTTTTCATTGTGCAGGTTTTTACCCTGCATGTGGGTTTCTTCTTTGTGGACCTGTAGTATAAAGAGTTGCCTCTGTTTTCATTTCCAGGAGAATCTATCAACTGTCTGGTCCCCAACACTCCTCCAGTGTGACCTTGGCTCTCAGAGAGAATAGGTCAGCCACTACAGCTGCTCCTGATTCCAGCCCTTCAGCACTATCACCCCTAAGTAACTTCCTCAGGGCCACAGGCAACTGCAGTCAGCCAGGTATGAGAGCTGCTCAGCCTCAGCTTCGAGGGGCACTCAGACTTACTAGTTACCAGGAGTGAAGTGGTCAGGTAGAGATCATAAAAATGGGCTCTTAGTTGAGCGTATGGCTCATGCCCAGTGCTTTGGGGAGCCAAGACAGGAGGAACAACTTGAGGCCTGAAGTTTGAGACCAGACTGGGCAACAATGCAAGACCTTGTGTTTACAAAAAATTTTAAAAGTAGCCAGGGATGTTAGTGGGCACCTGTAGTCCCAGCTCCTCAGGAGGTTGAGGTGGGAGAAACACCTGCTGTATAGTCTTGGTCTCTGGAGGGCTCTGTATGTATTCTCCCTGGGCTCTTCACTTTTCACTTCCACCACCTGTACATAATGAGGCTTTCTAGACTTCAGAAAGCCTGTCTTCGTTATCTATTTATATTCATTCTGTTATTTTTTTTCTGACCTGAATTATTACTTGATTGTTAAAGCTAGTTCTATGCCTAATTCAACTCAGCATCTTTGAAAATATGGTCTGGGGACCAAAGACAACAGAGTCACTTAGGATGTTTATTCTAAAAAACCACATCCCTCACCCCAGTACCCACATACAAACACACTCACCTAGATATTAGATACAAAATTTTAACAAACCAAATTATATTAAAAGAATAATATACATATACCAAGCGATTTATTCCAGGTATGCAAAGTGGGTTCAACATTAAAAAATGAATCAATGTGGGCTCAGCGCCTGTGGCTCAACAGGCTAAGGCGCCAGCCACATACACCTGAGCTGGCGGGTTCGAATCCAGCCCGGGCCCACCAAACAACAATGACGGCTGCAACCAAAAAATGGCCGGGCATTGTGGGAGACGCCTGTAGTCCCAGCTACTTGGGAGGTGGAGGCAAGGGACTTGCTTGAGCCCAGGAAATGGAGGCTGTTGTGAGCTATGATGCCACGACACTCTATCCAGGGTGACAGTTTGAGGCTCTGTCTCATTAAAAAAAAAAAAAAAATCAATCAATCAATGTGGCTCGGCGCCTGTGGCTCAACAGGCTAAGGCGCCAGCCACGTACACCTGAGCTGGCGGGTTCAAATCCAGCCCGGACCCGCCAAACAACAATGACGTCTGCAACCAAAAAATGGCCGGGTATTGTGGCAGGCGTCTATAGTTCCAGCTATAGGCTGGGAGGTGGAGGCAAGAGACTCGCTTGAGCCCAGGAATTGGAGGTTGCTGTAAGCTGTGATGCCACAGCACTCTATCCTGGGTGACAGCTTGAGGCTCTGTCTCAAAAAAATTCCATCAATGTAACCATTATATGAACAAGCTAAAGAAGAAAAGGTATGTGATGAGATCAATTAACAAAGAAAAAGTTTTGATGAAACTCAACATCTATTCATGATAAAAACTCTTAATATACTAAGAATAGAGGGGAACTTGCTCAACCTCATAAAGAGCATCTACAAAAAAACCTATTGCTAGCTTTGCACAGTGGCAGTATTGTAGCCAATGAGGTTTATCCAAGGCATGATTATTGCTAATTGAAAACTTTTCCCAATACCCTGCCCTCACGACTTGCATTATAGTCGGCACTGGCAATTTTTGATGGTCTCTAGGAAGACTGAATAAAAAAAAAATAATAAAATAATAAATAAACCTATAGCTAACATTATACTAAATAAGACCAAGTGGATTCTTCCTAAGACTAAGAACAAAACAAGACTTCTGGTCTCCTCTTACTCAACTTAATACTGGAAGCTCTAGTCAGTGCAGTAAGGCAAAAAAAGAAAAAGAAAAAAAGAGGAAATAAAATGCCATCATACTGGAAACGAAAAATGAAACTATCCCAATTTGCATGATTATTTACATACAAAATACCAAGGAATTTTTAAAAAGACTTCTTGGATTTAATAAGTGAATTCGTCAAAGTCTTAGGATATAAGAAAAACATGCAAAATCAATTGCCTTTCTACATAATAGCAAGAAAACACATGGACGGTAAAATTAAAAATCAAATATCATTTACAATTATTCAAACACGCATGAAATTCTTAGGTAAAAATCCGACGAAACAAATACAGGACTTGTATGCTGAAAATTACAAAATACTGGGTGGCACCTGTGGCTCAGTGGGTAGGATGCCGGCCCCATATGCCGAGGGTGGCGGGTTCAAACCCGGCCCCAGCCAAGCTGCAGCAAAAAATAGCAGGGCATTGTGGTGGGCACCTGTAGTCCCAGCTACTCGGGAGGCTGAGGCAGGAGAATCACCAAAGCCCAAGAGCTGGAAGTTGCTGTGAGCTGTGACACCACAGCACTCTACCAAGGGCAACAAAGTAAGACTCTGTCTCTAAAAAAAAAAAAAAGAAGAAGAAGAAGAAGAAGAAAGAAAGAAAACCACAAAATACTGATGAAAGAATTTAAAGAAGATCTAAATAAATGGAGAATCATAACATGTTCAAGGATTGGACAACTCAACACAGTAAAAAGGTCAATTCTTCCCAAATTAATATGTAAGACTAATGCAATTCCATTTAAAATCCCAGAAAGATTTTTATAAATACAGAAAAAATGTTCTGAAATGTATAAGGAAAGGCAAAGTAACTAGACTAGTTCAAAAGCTTAACTATTGTAAGAGATATCAGTGTACTCAATTTTGAGACATTATATAGCTAGAGTGATTGAGACTGCATGGGAGTTAGTGGTAGACCCATAGATCAATGGAACAGAATAGAGAACTCAGAAATAGACCCACATAAGTATGTGCAACTGATTTTTGACAGAGGTGCAGAGCAAATCCACGCAGGAAAGGTAGCTTTAAAAAAAAATGGTGCTGAAGCAAATGACATCCACAGACTAAAAAAGTCAACCTCAACCTCAACCTCACAGCTTATATAAAAATTAGCTCAAACTGGATCTCAGACCTATACATAAAGTATAGAACTGTAAAACTTAAAAAAAAACACACACACAAAAAGAGAAATTCTTCAGGATTTAGAAGTAGGCAAAGGGTTCTTAGATTTGACACCAAAAACACAATCCATCAAAAGAAAAAAAAATAGGTAAACGGGAACTTATAAAAATGTACAGCTTTTGATCTGTGAAAGCTCCTCCTTTTAAGAGGATGACAAGATAAATTACAAACTAGGAGAAAATATTTGCAAAATGAACATAATGAAAAACTAGCATTTTTTTTTTTTTAAGACAGAGTCTCACTTCATTGCCCTCAGTAGAGTGCCATGGCATCACAGCTCACAGCAACCTCAAACTCTTGGGCTCAAGTGATTCTCTTGCCTCAGCCTTCCAAGTAGCTGGGACTACAAGTGCTCGCCACAATGCCTGGCTATTTTTTAGAGATGGGGTCTCACACTTGCCCAGGCTGGCCTCAAACCTGTGAGCTCAGGCAATCCACCCACCTTGGCCTCCCAGAATGCTAGGATTACAAACGTGAGCCACCATGCCCAGCCTGCAAAATGAGTATGAAGAATATAGAAAGAACTCTGAAAACTTAGCAGTAGAAGTTAAGCAAGACAATTAGAAAATTAGCAAAGGACATAAGGAAGACTTTAGCAAAGGACATAAGGACTGAGGAAGATATGCAGATAGTAAATAAGCCCATGAAAAGATATTCAACAGCTAGTGAAATGCAAATTAAAACCACAACAAAGTATGACTGTGCACATTTCAGTAGGACTAAAATCCAAAATACTGACAGCACCAAATGCTGTCAAAGATGTGGAGAAACCCAATGATTCAATATTGCTGACGGAGAACATAAAATGGTATAAGTATGGTGGAAAATGGTTTGGTAGTTTCTTTAAAAACTAAACGTGCAACTACCATACCAACCAGCAATTGCCCTCCTAGATATTTATCTTATGAAAGAAAAATTACATTCACCCAAAACCTACATGTAAACGTTTATAGTCACTTTATTCAAAATCCCCCAAAATACAAACAGCCCAAATTCTTTTAAAAGGTGAATGATTAAACAAACTGTGGTATATTCACACCGTATAACACTACTCAGTATCCATGGGATAAACTGCTAATACCCACAACTTGAATGAATCTCCAGAGAATTATGCTGAGTGAAAAAAAGGCAATTCCTCAAATGCAACTAGTGTAACATGGTTTCTTGTACCCTCAATGAATCCCCAACAATTAAAAAAAAAAAAAGGCAATTCCAAATGGTTACAGAATATATGATTCTATTTATATAAATTTTTTGAAATGACCAATCAGAGAAATAAAGCTGTGGCAGCCAGCAGCTAAGGACTAGGTCAGAAGCTGGGGAAATAAGCATGGCTACTTCAGGGGCCAAGGGAAACTTTCCCATCACCCTCGAAAGGATACTGAAAAATCAACTCACAAAAGGCAGCTTAATTGGAGAAAAACCATACAGATTTTATTGAGATGTACAATGGGGTTTAGAAGGATATATCATGGTGGAAAACAGGTCATGGGAGTGGAAAAAAGAGGAATTCTATTGAGAGGATTATCAGGGAAAATGAATGGATCAGGGAACAGAGATTAATTTGTACATTGTCTTCTGAAAGGGTCTGTTCAAGTGTGGTTACATTATTGGTCTTAGAGGGAGGCAGAGAAAAAAACAATAGTTCCTTTTGGTAGGTCTGGATCTTCAACCTCATCCTGTGCCTTGAGACACGGCAGGAGGTTGCAGGAAGTTGGGGAGAAGGTTAGAAAGACCTTGTGCCTTCTTCAGTTCTTCATGTGAAAGCATCATGATTCGGGGTATCAGTTTCTGAACCCCAAGACAACAAAAGAGCAACATGAGAGATCCTTGTGTGATGGAAACATTCTATTCTGTACCTTGACCGTGTCAATGTCTTGCTTTTTTTTTTTTGAGACAGAGCCTCAAGCTGTCACCCTGGATAGAGTGCCATGACATCACAGCTCACAGCAACCTCCAATTCCTGGGCTCAAGCGAGTCTCCTGCCTCTGCCTCCCAAGTAGCTGGGACAACAGGCGCCCACCACAACGCCCGGCCATTTTTTGGTTGCAGCCGTCATTGTTGTTTGGCGGGCCCAGGCTGGATTCGAACCCACCAACTCAGGTGTACGTGGCTGGCGCCTTAGCCCGTTGAGCCACAGGTGCCGAGCCAATGTCTTGCTTCTGATAGTGCACTATAGTTCTGCAAGATGTTACCTTTAGAACAAAGCAAGTAAAAGGAATACGAGATCTTTCTGCATTATGTCTTACAATTGCATGGGAATCTACAATTATCTTAAAATAAAAGTTCAGTTTAATAATGAAAAATGTTATTGTAAAAAAAAAAAAAAGAAAAAAAAAAGAAAAATGTTATTGTGCCACGACTTTTGAAGGCAAGCCACGTTTGTAAGAGGGACTTTACCTAACAAATGCAATTAGTGTAACCTGGTTTCTTGTACCCTCAATGAATCCCCAATAATAAAAAGAAAAAGAAAAATGTTATTTGATATTAACAATTTTTCATTATTGGTATCATTATTAGTTAGTTTGGATTTACCCATTATGTCTTTACTAAACTCATTTTGCTGATTCTTTTTTTTTTTTTTTTTTTTGAGACAGAGTCTCACTTAGTCACCCGTGATAGAGAGCCGTGGTGTCTTAGCTCACAGCAACCTCAAAACTCTTTGGTTCAATTGATCCTCTTGCCTCAGCCTCCCAAGTAGCTGGGACTACAGGCACCTGCCACAACACCCGGCTATTTTTTTTAGAGATTGGGTCTTGCTCTGGCTCAGGCTGTGAGCTCAGGCAATCCACCTGCCTCAGCCTCCCAAGTGTTGGGATTACAGAAGTGAGCCACCATGCCACCATGCCCGGCCCTCATTTTGCTGATTTAAAAATAAAAAGATTAAACTCCCTCCTCCAAAACTACACACACACACTTTATATAATCTTATTCTGTGAGTCTGATGTGGTGCCTGGAAATCTATATTTCTGACTGTCACCTACGATAATTCTGATGTATACACAGCAAACCACTGCTTTAGGTGAAATCTGGAGTCTTTGCTCATCATTCTAAATTAAGATATCAAGGCCACCTGTACGTGACCGTGTGTGTCAGTGGTAGAACAAAGCAGTCCTTCAGTTTTGCTGTTCAGGCACCTTCCAAGGAAGGCTGGCTTCTCCTGTCTCATAGGACAAGCAGAGCCTCTTCCTTTGTGTGAAACCTCCTCATTCAGCTTTCCTCACCATTTCACGCTGTACCTGAAACCCATTTAGTTCACATGGAAGAAAAAACATGACATTTGGAGTCTTTGGGTCAAAATGTAGACCTTTCAGAAAGTACAAATGAGCTGAATTTTAAAATAAAACTCATAACCTTATATTTCCTGATTCTGTAAATGTTAAAGAATGAAAAGAAAGTCCCCAGTTAAAAGAAACCATCCAAAATAGCCAGGCGTTGTGGCAGGTGCCTGTAGTCCCAGCTACTTGGGAAACTAAGGCAAGAGAATCGCTTAAGCCCAAGAGTTTGAGGTTGCTGTGAGCAGTGATGCCATAGCACTGTACTGAGGGTGACAAGGTAAGACTCTGTCTCAAAAAAAAAACCCCCAAAACCCAAAACAGACTCGGCATCTGTAGCTCAGTGGTTAGGGCACCAGCCACATACACAGGAGCTGGCGGGTTCAAACCCACCCAGACCTGCCAAAAAAGAATGACAACTATAACAACAACAACAACAAAAATAGCCAGGCATTGTGGCAGGTGCCTATAGTAGTCCCAGCTACTTGGGAAGCTGAGGCAAGAGGATCACTTAACCCCAAGAGTTTGAGGTTGCTGTGAGCCGTGATGCCATGACACTCTACCAGGGGCAACATAATGAGACTCTGTCTCCAAAAAAAAAAAACATCCACGTTAGTATAGTGGTGAGTAAAAGAAAAAAACAAAAAACGAAACAAACCATCAAAACTAAGGCTATATGGATTCCATGAACTTGCACATCCTTGTCTTGTAGTAAAGGTCCACAGCTAGGCTAAGGGTTACCATTTCCCTTTAAAATCTTTTTACAGCAGGGATTTAAAATAGACACACAAGTTACCTCTGACACCAAATAAAAAGAATGAAACCTTTAGTGGACAGCTGCTTGCTTCCCAAAATGTCTCAGCAGCATCACAGCTGCTGCTCTGCAGAAATCTGAGGAATTAAATTTAAGAGAGAGGCTGGGTGTAGTGGCTTATGCCTGTACTCCTAGCACTCTGGGAGGCCGAGGCAGGTGGACTGCCTGTACTCACGGGTTCGAGACCAGTCTGAGACAGAGCAAGACCTCATCTCTAAAAATGGCCTAGTGTTGTGGCGGGCGCCTATAATCTCAGCTACTGGGGAGGCTGAGGCAAGAGGATCACTTAAGCCTAAGAGTTTGAGATTGCTGTGTGCTATGACACCATGGCACTCTACCCAGAGTGACAAAGTGAGACTCCTGTCTCAGAAAAAAAAAGAAAGAAAGAAAAAGAAAATTCCCCAAATCAAGTATCAGTTACTTAGTTTTAAGAGGCTAACTTCTAAGAAACGCCATTCATTTATCCCTCCACAGGTAAAAGCTAGAAGACCTGGGCTAATACAATGGAGTGTTGTTAAGAAGGAAGAAGAAGGGCGGCTCCTGTGGCTCAGTGGGTAGGACACCAGCCCCATATACCAAGTGTGGCTGGTTCAAACCCAGCCCTGGCCAAACTGCAACAAAAAAATAGCCGGGCGCTGTGGTGGGTGCCTGTAGTCCCAGCTACTCGGGAGGCTGAGGCAAGAGAATCGCCTAAGCCCAAGAGCTGGAGGTTGCTGTGAGCTGTGACACTCTACCTAAGGTGACAGAATAAGACTCTGTCTCTAACAAAAAGAAAGAAAAAGGAAGGAGAAGAAACAGATTTTGGATTTCTTTTCTGTGGTCACTTTGTACCAGAGAGATACTACTACAAAATTTTATTAGTGTTTTTGACTGTCACTTAGATGTTTCCTCCACTTTTTGTTTGGAAGTCACAAAACCAAGCCAAACCAAAATGAAAACAGAAAAATAAAATAAAACAAAAAGCAAATAACTTCATTCATTTGTTTTGCCCTGTTGGCCATGACACTCTGATTAAAGCAGCACAATCAAAGACATGGAATAACTGTGGAGTGGGGCTTCCCTCGTGGAACTGTGGGGAAGCCAGTGAGTTTGGAGGTTCAGTACAGAATTTAATAAAGATACAGGAACAGTTGTGTGGAAAGGTCCAACATGGCATTGGTGCTTGACTCTTTATTCAACAAATACTTAGTACGAGCCTAGCGCTGCAGTCCTTGGCTGAGTGAAATGGACATGGGCTATCTCCTCGCAGAATTTGTTGTCCAGTGAAGGAGACAGATGATTAAGAATGATGCCACGAGTGATTATTTGACTGTGGCAACAATAATTACAATGAAAGCAATCTGTACGGTGTGATCAGAGACAGTGTAACAGAGGCCCTCACTCCAACTCCTTGCCTGGCCTCCAGACGTTTAGTATGTACTGCTACTGCTGGTCTCCAATTTGTATAGCTCTTGCCTTTTACCCATTACGTCAGTCTTGTCTGTTCCCACCCTCTTCTCCAGAGTCCTGGTGAATCACCAGCCCTGTGTCACTTTCATGTGTCCACAATTTGGAAAAATCAATCATCTTTCTATGCATAGGATCCTGCCCTCCACATAGCTAATTAGAAGAATTATGGTTGGCTCGGCGCCTGTGGCTCAACAGGCTAAGGCACCAGCCACGTACACCTGAGCTGGCGGGTTCGAATCCAGCCCAGACCCGCCAAACAACAATGACGGCTGCAACCAAAAAAAATGGCCGGGCGTTGTGGCAGGTGTCTGTAGTCCCAGCTACTTGGGAGGCTGAGGCAAGAGACTCTCTTGAGCCCAGGAAATGGAGGTTGCTGTGAGCTGTGATGCCACGGCACTCTATCCAGGGTGACAGCTTGAGGCTCTGTCTCAAAAAAAAAAAAGAATTATGGTTATGGATGGTCCTAGACAAGATTTCTTACTGATCCTAGTCATTCCAAAAGTGAATTTGCATTGCCCATACAATGTAATGTGAGAGGCCTCTGGTAACTGCAGGGATTCCATGGCCCAGTTCCTCCAAGATCCCTCTCTGTTCCCTTCCGCAGCAATGGAAATGCCCCACTGAGAGGATTCCTCAAGTGAAATGCTAATAGTCAGATCTGGGTTCGGCTGTACCCTTAGGGGTTGAAAGTGTTATCACTGCTCAGACAAAATCTTGACTGAAACAAGACAATGCCCATAAACTGTAAAAGGTCTTGGTTCTTTCATTAGTTTTTCCTATTCCATTTTAGGTTATGAATGAGGAGACCTGCTGTGACCACAGGTTTTGTGATTGTGGACATCAGTCTAGGCGACGCCTGTGGCTCAGCGAGTAGGGCGCCAGCCCCATATACTGAAGGTGGCGGGTTCAAACCCGGCCTCGGCCAAACTCAAAACAAAAAAATAGCCGGGCGTTGTGGCGGGCGCCTGTAGTCCCAGCTACTTGGGAGGCTGAGGCAAGAGCATCGCCTAAGCCCAGGAGTTGGAGGTTGCTGTGAGCTGTGCGATGCCACAGCACTCTACTGAGGGTGATAAAGTGAGACTCTGTCTCTGCAAAAAAAAAAAAAAAAGAAAGTGTGGACATCAGTCAATGGAGGAAGGAGAACAGGGAATGAGAGGCATCAACAGAGTTGTGTGTGATCGTTTGTTCATGCATTTCAGCATTTGTTCACTGCTTCTAGGTACCTTGTCTGGGCTGTGTGCTAAAGAGAGGTCAAGAGCAGGAAACTCTAGTTTCAATTTCTATGCAGTAGGTTGGATTGAGTTTATGTACATACAATTATATTGCTGGAGAAAAAAATAGTCTAACAAAAATTTTTACTATATGGTTATATTTGAAAGCAAGCAAGGGAAATCCCCCAGGTATCAGAGTCACAAAAGACGAATTGAAGCCAAACCTCTCATAAGAACATGAATAAATAAATATAAGTCCCAGAAGCCAAAGCTGGAGGTACTAGTGCTCTCATGGTGTTGGGAGGTGAGGCTTTGGGCTTCCTGAAAAAAAGCCGGGGACAGGCTCATAGGCCTGCTCTGCCTATAGCAATGACATGGAAGGACGCTGAGCCCTGTCCAGGGAAATGTCAGTGACACCATTTATCTACCAAAGGAAAGCCACATCCATCAGCAATCAGAACCCCAAACTCATGCCACAGCATTGGGTGATGCAAGTTCATACTTCTGCATGGAAGGAGTGCCAAACCAAAAGATTAACCTGGGAGCTTTTCCAGAAACAATGAAACCACTAGAGGTCCATAAAAGGCGTAACTAAACTATATTGTAGATACATCTCCCAAGATCACGTTCAGGTCCAGTGATTCACTAGGAGGAATATAGTACCTGTGACTATGATTTATTATACCTAAAGGGTCTAGTGCTCATGACTATGATTTATTACAGAATATAAAGTAAAGTATAAACATAAGCAAAGATGCATGGGTGAAGCTTGGAGGGTCCTCTGCTAGTGGAGTTACACGTAACACATTTAATTCTCCCAGCAAGGAGTTGCAACAATGTGCATATGTGAAATGTTACCTAGCAGCAAGATAGTTACCTGGAGTTTTACTGGGGACTCAGTTGTGGAGGTATATAGGTGCAGAGGTATGTAGGTAGGTATCCTCTACCAAACTCATACCGAGATCCAAGACTCCCAAAAGGAAAGTATGTATCCAAAGGAAAAAGATCGTTTTTGGTTTTGTATCAGCTTTATTGAGATATAATCCAAATACCGTACAATTCACCCACTAAAGGGTACGGTTCAGTGGTTGTTAGCATATTCACAGAGCTGTGAAATCATCATCACAATCCACGGACATTTTCATCACCCCAGAAAGAAACCCCATACCTATTCATTACTCCCCATTTCCCCTCCCTTGCCCCCTGGAAATCACTAATCTCCTTACTCGTCTCTGTGGATTTGCCCATTCTGTTAGTTTTACACAAATGGAATCATACAATATGTGACCTCCACAATAAAGATAATTAAGGAAGAAAAAAACCCACATAGTTTTCACAAACGATTAAAGCTATTCCTATTGGTTCTGAGAATAGTGGGACCCCTCTTGAAATCTAAGTTCCTGGACACCAGCCGACACCCAAACTTGCAGTCTCAGGCCTGCTGTTATAACTGTTTTCTGCACACCTCCAAAAACAAGGGCATGAGAGCACAACCCAATGAATGTGTCTCATCAGAGTTAAAAATTGACAAAGCTCTTTGCCCTCGAGGAGGTAGAGCACAACTCCTCACTTGTTAAATGTGAGTTATATGGAGTGATGGGATCCCTCTTCCAGAGAGAGGAACTTTGCAGTGGAGAATCCTGACAGACACCCCCCCCCACCCCGCCAGGCAGTTCAGATAACATCAACAGTGACAAATCATGCCACCAGTACGTACCTTGGGAGAATGTGATGCAAATGGCATTTTACTTCTGTGATCTTTCTACCAAAACACAACACTCCCATCTGCTTGCGAGAAAAATATAAGACAAATGCCAGTAGAGAAACATCCTACAAAACAACTGATCAATACTCCTCAAAATTGTTAAAAACATCAAAAATAAGAGAAGTTTGGCAAACTGTCACAGCCATGAGGAGCCTAAGGAGACATGACAACTAAACGGAATATGCGATGGCGCCAATGCTCAGTGGGCAGGGCACCGGCCACATACACCTAGGCTGGCAGGTTCGAACCCAGCTTGGGCCTGCTAAAACAACAATGACAGCTGCAAAAAAAAATAGCCAGGGGTTGTGGCAGGCATCTGTAGTCCCAGCTACTTGGGAGGCTGAGGCAAGAGAATTGCTTAAGCCCAAGAGTTGGAGGTTGCTCTGAGCTGTGATGCCACGGCTGAGTCCTCTGCCCGGATACCTCTTGTAATCCGAAGCACCACTATGTACCAGTGGGCACCACTGGGCAGTGTACTAAAAACATCAACTCTCCCCACATCCTGCTGCTCCTTGCCAGCAATTGGCTCAGAACCCATGTACCAGACTCATGTCACTCATCCAAGGGCATTCCCTGATAAATGCTGAGGGATGGGTACTTATTCTAAAGTATCTACTCAGAATGAAGAGGAGGACTCCTATTCCTGGTGTGCAGCCATCTGGCATCCATAATCGTATTCATCCTAAAAATAAGGAAGATTGGGTGGTGCCTGTGGCTCAGGGAGCTGAGGGTGGCAGGTTCGGACCCAGCCCCAGCCAAACTGCAACAACAACAACAAAAATAGCCAGGCATTGTGGTGGGCATCTGTAGTCCCAGCTACTTGGGAAGCTGAAAATCGCCTAAGCCCAAGATCTGGAGGTTGCTGTGAACTGTGACACCACAGCGCTCTACTGAGGGAGGCAAAGTGAGACTCTGTCTGTAAAAAAAAAAAAAAAACAATAAGGAAGATTGGACAAAACAGACCTCAGAAAAATGGAACTGAAGCCTGATTGTATCTTCACCTGGACCCTGTCCCGGGGGAGGGGGTTTCTGTTGAATTAAGTTTTATTACTTTCTTAATATCACATCTTAATCCTTCCCACGGTAGCAACTGAAGAAGTCTATGTTTCTCCTCCCGGTCTCTGGAAACTTGGACAGATGCTCTCAGCTTGATCAATCAGATGCCACTACTCAGTACTTATGAATCTCCAGGAAGTGACGTGAAGATGCAGAGACAGGCCGGAAGACACCCACAGGAGCAGGAGTGAGTCTGGCACTGGCAGCAGAGGGCGTGAATGTCAACGGTGGTGCTGTCTACCCACCTCCATCCCACCTAGCCTCTTGCTTCCTGGATATTCTCTACCTCTAGTAATACAGCCTGCCTAGAAATTCCATTAGGTACACGATATCTTTCTAGGAAATTCCTTTTCTGCCTAATTTATACAAAATCTATTTCTGTTGCTTACAACCAAGAATCTTGAACTATATAAAGAACAATCTGAAAAAGGTTTTAAAATAACATAAGGCCTCTATAGCCTCAAGATTTTGGCATCTGGTGGGGGAAACAGTCACATAGGTACCTGACTATATATATAACGTGAAAAGTGCGATGATAAATACACATACAAAATACTCTATGAATTCAGTGGAGGGAGGCTTTTTCCTCTTGGAGTGAAAGCAGGGAGTCAGGTCAGACCCCACAATGATGTAACATGAACTGAGTCTGTAAGGAGCCGTAAAGTATCATCAGACAAAGGGGCGAGGAAACGGACTGACATTTAAAAGGAAAAGCATTTAAAAATTGTATGCAGGGAGGGAGCTGGGTTTGAGGATAAAGTAATTTGGGGTGTGAGCACAATTAGATATAAGGCTGAGGAGAAAATATGGAGAATGTCTGAAGAAGGATTTGGAAAACAGAGCTGAATAAGTAGGTAGAACTAAGTTTTAAAAAACCCAAGTTGACATTCCAGAGTTTGAAAATTATTCTTGTGTGAATTCTGTCAGACTTAGAAATAAGGCATATTAGAACTTAAGCTGTGTGAGCTGGGAGGAGAAGAGGAAGTCATGGGATGAGAAAGGGATTGGGGCTAAAGATCCAGCCCCAATGCTGGTCACTAAAAACAGAACCAAAAAAAAAAAAATTCTTTTAGGTTTAAAGCATCTTTATTTAGGCAAAGAGAAGAAAGAAAACAAAGAACATATGGGAAAAATAGAAAACAAATAGCAAGAAGGCTGATTATTTATTTATTTATGTTTTTTGGAGAGAGTCTCACTTTGTTGCCCTGGGTAGAGTGCTGTGGTGGCATAGCTCACAGCAACCTCAAACTCTTGGGCCCAAGTGATTCTCTTACCTCAGCCTCCGGACACAACACCTAGCTATTTTTAGAGATGGGTCTTGCTCTTACTCACGCTGGTCTCGAACCTTCGAGCTCAAGTAATCCACCCACCTCAGCCTCCCAGAGTGCTAGGATTACAGGCATGAGCCATCACACCTGGCAAAGATGACTGATTTAAATCTATCAGTAATCACAGCTGGAAATGTTTAAACAGCCTAATTAAAAGGCAGAGATGATAACATATAAATACTGGCTCATCAATTATGCTATGGACTGAATTGTGTCCCCTTCCCCCTAAATTCATATATTGAAGCCCTAGCACTCAATGTGACTATATATAAAGATACTTAAGGTTAAATGAGGTCATAAAGGTGGTATCTTAACCTGATACATCTGAGACCTTATTAAAAAGAGGAAGAAAAATCTCTCTTTCTCTCCCTTCTCTTACCTCCCACGCCACACTCTGAAGAAGGGACATATGAGGACACAGTGAAAGGTGGCCATCTGCAACCAAAGAGAGAGCCCTCACCAGAAACTAAATCATCCAGACAGAATTGTGAGAAATCATTTTTGTTGTTGAAGCCACTCAGTCGATGGTATTTTGTTATCCAGCCCAAGCAGACCAAGATAAATTATAGAAAAAAATGTACTACACTAATACAAGATGTTAATGACAGGGAAAACTGGGCTGGGAGGGGATGAAGGGGAACCCTTTGCACTTTCCACTGAATTTTTCTGAGAACTTAAAAATGCTCAAAAATATAAAGTCCTGGCAGTAGCTCAGTGGGTAGGGCGCCAGCCACATGCACCAGGGCTGGTGGGTTCAAACCCAGCACCAGCCTGCTAAAAACAAAAAAGTAGCCGGGCATTCTGGCGGGCGCCTGTAGTCCCAGCTACTTGGGAGGCCAAAGCAAGAGAATCGCTTAAGCCCCAGAGTTGGAGGTTGCTGTGAGCTGTGATGCCAAGGCACTCTACCCAGGGCAACAAAGTGAGAATCAGTCATATATATATAAGGTTTTTTTTTAAGGCACCAATTGTTTAACTGGTTATAAAAGCAAGATTCACTATAGAGGTACCTACAAGAAATTCATGTTAAATATAAAGACACAAAAGGATTAAAAGTAAAAAGACACTAAAAGAGATACAAAGCTAACACTCATCAAAACAAAGCTGGAGAGGCTACATTAATATCAAACAGGGTTTCCACAAATGATGCTAGAGCAATTAGATACTCATATGCACAAAGTTAAATTTTAATTCATATCTTATGTTAAAAATAGGAACTTGATTATAGACCTAATTGTAAAACTGAAAACTATAGATCGTCTACTGGCTTCATATTAGAACTGAGTGCAGGGCAGTGCCTGTGGCTCAGTGGGTAGGGCGTCAGCCCCATATACTGAGGGCGGCAGGTTCGAACCTGGCACTGGCCAAACTGCAACAAAAAAATAGCCAGGCATTGTGGTAGGCACCTGTAGTCCCAGCTACTTGGGAGGCTAAGGCAAGAGAATTGCTTAAGGCTAGGAGTTGGAGGTTGCTGTGAGCTGTGACGCCACGGCACTCTACCAAAGGTGACAAAGTGAGACTCTGTCTCAAAAAAACAAATAAACACAACTGAGTACATTGGATTCTTCCTTCTCCATTCTTTACTAAGAAGAATGTGTTCCAACTCTCTCCAGGTTATTACAAAAGATGTAAAGTCTCCATCTTTTTATTTTTTTTTTTTTGAGACTGAGTCTCAAGCTGTCACCCTGAATAGAGTGCCATGGTGTCACAGCTCACAGCAACCTCCAACTCTTGGGCTTAAGTGATTCTCTTGCCTCAGCCTCCCAAGTAGCAGGGACCACAGGTACTTGCCACAACACCTGGCTATTTTTTTGGTGGGGGGAGGTTGTAGTTGTAATTGTTGTTTGGCGGTCCCAGGCTGGATTCAAACCTGCCAGCTCTGGTGTATGTGGCTGGCGTTCTAGCCACTTGAACTACAAGCGCTGAGCCCAGCTATTTTTTGTTGTTGTTGTTGCAGTTGTCATTGTTGTTTTAGCTGGCCTGGGCCAGGTTCAAACCTGCTAGCCTCAGTGTATGTGGTCGGCACCCTACACTGAGCTAGGGGTGCCGCAATAGTCTCCATCCTTTTTAATGGCTAAATGGTATTCCATGGTATACATACACTACAGCTAGTTAATCCATTCCTGGATTGGGGGTCATTTAGGCTGTTTCCACATTTTGGCGATTGTAAATTAAGCTGTGATAAACAGTCTTGTGAAAATGTCCTTATATTAAAATGATTATTTTTCTCCTGGGTAGATGCCTATTAATGGGATTGCAGGATCAAATGGGAGGTCTAATTTGAGTTCTTTGAAGATTCTCCATACTTCCTTTCTAAGAGGTTGTATTAGTTTGCAGTTCCACCAGCAGTGTAAAAAGTGTTCCCTTCTCTCTACATCCATGCCAGCATCTGCAGCTTTGAGACTTTGCAATGTGGGACATTGTTAGGTCATACATATCTCAGGGTGGTTTTGATTTGTATTTCTCTGATCCTCAGGGACAATAGCATTTTTTCAAATGTTTGTTAGTCATTTGTCTATCTTCATCAGGGAAGGTTCTGTTCATATATCTCTTGCCCAGTGATACATGAGATTGTTGGGTCTTTTTTTGTTGATTAATTTGAGTTCTCGGAGTCACAGCTTCCTTGTGGCTGGGCACGGTGAGACCGGGGAGAGAGGACCTCAGGCATCTCTGGCAGGTGGGATCTACCCAGGAACTTCCCCTTGGGGACACAGGGAGACAGCGTGAGGCTTCTGGACACCCTGAGGAAGGCAAA
>CAUYRH010140591.1:0-11103 GCA_963574655.1 Perodicticus potto
GTGGCGGGCGCCTGTAGTCTCAGCTACTTGGGAGGTGGAGGCAGGAGACTCACTTGAGCCCAGGAATTGGAGGTTGCTGTGAGCTGTGATGCCACGGCACTCTATCCAGGGTGACAGCTTGAGGCTCTGTCTCAAAAAAAAAAAAAAAAAAAAAAAAAAGCTCTTCAGTCCTTAGAAGAGAAAGATGCTGCAATAACAAAGCTATTTGGAAACAATAATGTTAATCTTTTCTTCAGTGATTAAAAAGAGAATCCAACACAGCAAAAATCTCACTACACCTTGGTGAAAGTTTTTAATTACTTCATAATGTAAACCATTCTAGCAAATATTTAACCACTATTAAATGCTAACAATATGTATGTGTTGGGGATGTTTCCCCACTGCTAAGAATTATCGTCTTTTAATGTACCTAAAATATTTTAGGAGCCAAAATTCCTCTTGGAAGTTGTCCCTGTTTATAACCTGGTTTCCAGGTGAGAAATTAAGCTTGTATATAAAATGACTGTTCTTATTTAATTTTTTTCTTAAAAGACAAATATTGGAGACCAGAAAAAGATTAGACTTTCACCAAATTAAACTGAAATGAAAATTCGTCATTGATTTACATCATGAAAAATAAAGTAGACTAAGTTGCATTAGGATGATTAATAATGAAGGAAATATTGAAATGTAGCATACTGTATTTTGCCATGTCAAATGTGCTCTTGCGTGAATGCATACTCACCTTATGGGTCCACTCTTTCAGGAAAACGTCTCTGGAGAAAGTGGCCTGCTCTCAGCGCAGAGAACACATCTGGAGAGGGCTGACACTCCCCGGGGAAACATGTGGATCATAGGGTTCCTCTGAAGCCTCCCGCTCTATAAAGCCTGCCCCTTCTCTCTCTCCTGTGAACCCTTCACTCCCTCCCATGTCAGGGGCCATGGCCCAGAAGGCCACACCTGCGGTCTGTAGAGTGGGACTTATGAGGCAAGTAGGGGGATTGCTGAAACTGCTCAGCCCATGGGCAGCCAGGTAGGTCCCTGGACCCTGCTCAGGGCTCCCAGTCCTCTACACATTACCCAAGCACTGAGTTTCAGCCCTCCCCCACACAGCACAGCCCTCCTCACCAGGCCCTGTCCTCTGATTGCAGCCAGCTTTCAGGGGAGGCCACATTAGCCCACTCCCACCAGATCCGGATCCTCCCAGACTGGGACCCCTGTGTGCAGCAGATCCAGGCAGGAGGGTGTGGCAGCCCCAGGAGGCCAGCCGGGGACCCCTACTCCTGAGGCATATTACCCATATATAATGCACATCCTTATTTTTCCGTCAAAAATTTGAGCCAAAAAGTGTGTACCATACATGGCAAAATACGGTAAATCAAATATTCAGAGCTAAGAAACTAATAGTATAGTATAACCAGTGTGCCCATTATCAAATAGAATTGAAGCCATACTGCAGAAACAAACCTCTTATCATTGTAACACCGTATGAAATGTGGTCACAGAGTTGGGCACACGTATGTGACGGTCCTCTGCATGTCCACATCAAAGATGAGGAAGCCAGAAGCCAGAATCCAGTCCAATAGAAAAGATGCTGTTCATGAGCATCTAAGTCAATGTAACTGGCGCAGGGCACATCATGCTGTTGTTCCTCCTCGGCAGGTTCTGTTTCTTCTCTAAAATGATCCTATTCACTTCTACCTGTGTGATTTCATTGGGCGTTCCCAACTTCTTCCATATCCAGGCTTTCTAGATTTAATGAGTTGCCTAGGATCTATGATGGGTCAAAGACATTACCTTGGCATGTTGAATAGGCACCTTATTCATTATTCAAGCATGCACTTGTGTTCTATACCAGGCCAATCAACACCTCTATGATGACCCTACCATCTGGTCGCAGATGTCTGCCAAGTGACTCTAAGTGGCCATGTTTCCCATTGTGTGGAAAACTTGGAAAGGAAGTTATTAAGATATCCTGTCTCAAGGCCTAGTGTTGCTCCTGCCTTTCCCATACTTTTACCATATGAGACAAGAACTATTTTTCCTTATGCCAGGCTGAGTTGCATTCCTGACATTTACTACTGAGAGAGTCATTCATCCATTTATTGTTTTATGCTTGACTTACATAGATAATTAAAACCTATGTTCCACAATATAAGAGAGGCTTCCTAAAACTATTATATAAATCAGGTTCTTCATTTATCTTGGGAGTTTAAGAAAAAATCTTAGATGTAGAAACAGTGAGAAAATGTAAATACATAAATTACTTTGGAGAAATTTGATCTTTTTAAAATATTTTATTAAGGAGAGTCCGATCAGGTAAAATAAATTCCTAGAAGCCTTAGTTTAACATTCATACCTACTACTATGGTCATCTAATATATTAATAATTAATTTACACATTCTTATGAGGTAAGTGCCATCCCAAAGAGTCTCTCACGATAAGACATAATGACAAGAGTCAATTTTCTTTGAATAAAGATTTGAAGTCTTCTGTGGTATGCTGTGATCACACAGACCACTACAGGAGGCTATAAGAAGGAAACTCCTGGGGAGATTGCAAGTTCTAGAACTAAAAGAAGGCTCACAGAAGGACTGGAAAATCCATCTCTTCAAATCCATTCAGAGTTGATTCGAGACTCTACATGAACAAAGTTATTACCTAACAAACAATCTAACATAGATAACCCATAAAAATGTGCCAGATTCTATACCTAGCAAAGTAAATATATGATGGCTAAAGTTATTTTTAGTGCAAGCAATGATTGTCTAAAGGTTTTTATGGAATTCAATTCTGTATTCTTGTTTTGTAGGATCCAAATTGTGTCTCTTAAACCGATTAAAGCATTTCAAAGAGATCTGTAATAAAAATTAATTTTGGAATCAATGTGCTACTAAAGAATTTCAGAAGTCACCTCCTTAATTTGTTGCACCTGGCAATTTCAATTTCATGATTTTATGAATACCTTAGATTAAAATTGACATTGTCACTCCTCTAAATTCATTGTATATTTTGGGGGTTTATAATAGGTTTATAACAATGCATTTCTACCTTGTTTTTTTTTTCAGTTTTTTTTAATCTTCTTTTTTTTTTAATTGAATCATAGCTGTGTACAATAATTCAATCATGGGGTACAGTGTGCGGGCTTCACATACAATCAGAGATATTTTCATCCACCTGATTGACATACCATTCATGAGATTTTCTCATTTACAAAGTGAAAACATTTTTGATCCGTGTTTAGAAATTTTCTCCTGACCCTTCAAATATGCACCACAAGTGTGATCTCACCCTTTATCCTCTCTCCCCCCACCCTCTCCCTCCCCTTCCCTCCCTCTCCCCTTTCCCGTCTAATTATATACTCATTTTAACCCTTGTGACTAACATACGAAGTTAGTGATTTCATGAATATTATTGTTTAGGAAGATGCCAAATGTGAAAATGGTAAAATAAAAGTTATTATCAAAAATAGCATATGGTAGAAATCCTGGCAGTCATACATGGATCTTTGAAGACTAGTTAGCACTTTTTTTGGAAGAGATTTACTTTTTACTAGTAAATTCATCAATTTCAGGTATTTGTTACATAGATGAAGCGATATTTTGGAGACAGCTTTCTTCCAACTATACTATGTAGATAGCACTGTCCTTCTTTAGAGACCTAGCAGGGCTTTGGAGCAGGTTGGGATCAAGCCATAGGAAGAGGTGGTTGTGAAGTAGATAGACTATCATTATCCTTCCTTTTTATCAGTATGAATAAGTAGATAGACTATCACTATCCTTCTTTTTATCAGGAATTGGAAGAAAAGTCATTCTTCTTTGATAAATTAGCAGCGGGCGCAGTAATTTTGATGTCTGAAGACTACTAGTCACCTCTAATTCATGGGGAAGCCCTGATTTCCGTAGCTGCAAAAATGTTATCATTAAAGTTCGTATCCCTGTAAATCTCCTTTGTAATATTATCAGTTTCCCCAGATTTAGGAAAGGTGACAATGTACACTTCTTGCCTTTTCTGTGTGTCCAGGATTCACCCAGCATGAGGCCTTCTCTGCAGGCAGTGGCACTCTGGGGAAAGAAGGCCCCTCCCCACAGCATCACTGCCATCATGATCACCGATGACCAGCAAATGATTGTGACCGGAAGTCAAGAGGGTCAGCTCTGTCTCTGGAATCTCTCACCTGAACTAAAGGTGAGTGAAAGCTATTGATATTGAGATAGACAACGTTCACAAAATGAGCACAACTTGCTCCTTCCACCTGTAGTGAGAGTGAAAGGTTTGCGTGATTGTTAAAAAGATGCTTACGAAAGTAATAAATTGGTTTTACTTTTGAATTTTGAGAAAATACAGTACTATAGGATGGATCAAGACCGTATTTAAAAATTATATTATGAATATTGCTAATCTTAGCTACCAAGTAAGTGTTATCACACTTTAAGCGCTGCTGAGTTTTACTGTTTTATATCCTGAATTATATGTTTAAGTAACTGAACTACAGACGTGTAAGTATAATTCTAAAAATTATGGCTCATTAATCTAAACAAAGGGCACCCTTGAAAACCACTATTAACCAAATGAGTAATATCTTAATTATCTCGGTGTTTCTGCTGGGTTGGCCTTCTTGCTATTCTTTTAGTCTCTACTTGTCTGTGATTTTTACAGATCACATCAAAATGCTTTAAATCCAATTTACTATTGTCATCCTCCTATTTCAGAACCTGACCTCACCTAGGATTTGGCTCATTGATTAGCAATTAATTGTCCCTGTACCGAGTCATAAACATTTAACATATTGGAATAGATATTTGCCTAACTCTAGCCATCTCTAGACCCAATTTGAACATTTAAACTAATGATGTACTTAAAGTATATTGCCCTCATTAAGAAGCCTTTTAAAGATCAAAGACTATTTTTAGCCTTTAAAGTTTGTCACTTTAAAACCTAAATTAACAATTAATTGTAATTCTATTTTATGGTGTAATTAATTAACATCGCCCATCGCTGAACAGTTCTACTATAGGACTGCCAAGAAGTGCATAACAGACCAGCTCAGCTCAATGTTTATGAACATCCCTGAAAGAAGAAATGGGTATTGTTGCAACAGTTGTGCTTTGAAAGTGGTGGTCCTCACATTAATTTTCATTATAGTTTAAACTCAGACTCCTAAATGGCTTAAAATGTCTCATTATTCTTTTTAATGCTGAAGTGTGTTATTTTCTGGCCAGAAGATTTGTCTAGAAATTTGGAATCCTAACGTCTGTGTCATTTCTTTATATTTGTTCTGCATGCATTTGTTGAGTGCATATTATAAGTTAGGTAGTATACTGGGTAAGCATTCAAGAGTTCAGCCTTGACTGAGAAGACTTCATGCTGATGACCAGGAGTCAAATGGAAACATGGGTTACTATGGTGCAGTAGTGTAAAATATAATACAAGGTTCTCTAAGTAGAGAATGGTCTGTGCTGCATATTCAGAGGGGAAGTTATGCCATGCTTCTCTTAGAAGCTAGTCTTCTACTTGGAGTTAGAGCAATAGTTCTTAACAGGCGGTGACCTCGGCACCCAAGAGACATAATGTTATGATCTGCAGATATTTTGATTATTAAAACCGAAGGAAGACAGATGCTATGGGCATCTAGTAGGTAAAGGCCAGGGATGCTGTAAACATTGTACAGTGCATGTGACAGCTCCTTACAATAATGAATTTTTCCACTCAAAATGCCTACAGTTCTGACATTGAGAAATACATGACTAAAGATGGGACACCAATAGGAGTTAGATCAGCAGGAATGGAAGAAACAAGGGCATTCTACTTTAAGGAAACAGGCTGTGCTCAGAGGAAAGAAAGGGGCTCTCTGTTGTTGGAGCATAGGTGGGAACAGAATCAAGGAGAGGTAAGGCTAGGGGAGAGGATAGGGGACTAGTTCTGGAGAAATTTAGTTGACAAATGAAGGAGTTCATGTGGAATCTTCTAGGCAAAGAGAGCTGTTGAGGAGATTTCCGCTGGGGATAGGATTAGCTTTGTGTTCTGAAAATTCACTGTGAGGACATTATGAAAAAGTTAATTACACAAATAGGATATTGATTAGTACAAATGTGAAGGTTTCCTTAGTGCTTTCTATGGCTAACCATAGGGCCAGAGGAATGAATCACTTCTCTTATTTCTCCATGAATCTTATCCCTACATCACAACTGATCAATTGTTAGCAGAGAAAATTCCAGACTATAAAAAAATCAAGGGCATTTCTGAATCCTCAACAAATTCTTTTGTTATATGGAAGGTGGTCAAGTGAGTGAATTAATGTCTTCATGGTTAGCAGTTTATTTTTGTTTACAAGTGTGTTTGTGTGTATATCTGAATAATTTGGATAGGAGAAGAAAATGAGAGGCCTTGGGGATGTGAGGGACTGTAAGAGAAGATACAGTCAGCCGCGAGGGCGAACAAACCGCTGTTGAGTAACAGGTGTCTCAGGGAAAGGAGGGCAGAAAGGGGAGGAGGCAGTTGTATTTGGGCAGGGAGGGTGTTTAGTGATCGGGGGCCATTTGTTTCCTCTTCATACTAGATTTGAAACGACCTTCCCCCCCCAAAAGGATTTGGGTAAGAGGAAACATTAGGTTCTGTGGTCTTCACCACTTGCCTTCCACCATATAAGATGGAAAAACAAACCCAAGGACACCTACTTATGCATTCACTCGGCAAATGACACAAATGCTCTTTGTTTTAGGCACAGATCTCTCCTTCAAGTTTCTCGGAGTCCAGCAGAGGAGACAGACTTATTTTAGGAAGTTGTAAAGCAATGTGATACTTGACTTTCTCTGCATATCTCATATAAATGAAATCATGATCTTTGGGCTTTTTTGACTGGCTTATTTTCAGTTAGCATAATGTTTCCAAGGTCCATCCACGTTGTAGCATGTAACAGTATTTCCTTCCTTTTTAAGGTTGAGTAATATTCCGTCGCATGCACGTATACACACCATTTTGTCTATCCTTTCATCTGTTGACGAACACTTGGGTTGCTTCTACCTTTTGGCTAAGGTTAACAATGCTGCTATGACCATGGGTGTGCAAATATCCATTTGCATCCCTGCTTTTAATTCTTTTCAATATCTAAAAGTGGAATTAATGGTGCAGTTGGTACATCTATTTTTAGAAATAATTGTAATTGAAATATAGTAATTGTACATATTTATGGGATATTAATTCTAGTTTTGAATTGTTGAGGAACCTCTGTAGTGGCTACACCATTTACATTCCCATCAGCAGTGCACAAAGGTTCCAGTTTCTCCATATCCTCACCAGTGCTTGCTATATTTTTTCCAAAGGCCATTTTAATGGGTGTGAAGTGGTAATTTGTTCTGGTTTTGTAGGAAAAGGCTTTCCAAGGGTGATACTCGGGCTGAGTTCTAAAGGTTGCACAGGGGTTGAAGATGGAAGGAGACGCAGACACAGACCGTGACAAGTGCAGAATTTCGCCTTCAGGGAAATACTCACAGTAGTTGAGGAGACATGGAACACAGACAGTGAACTCGAGGTGAGAAGCACATCTGGAAAGGCCAGAACAGGTGTTGGAATCTGACATGCTGAGTGATTTAGTGGCTTTTTAAAAATTTTTAAAAATGGGCAAGTACTAACAGAACATGCTAATTAAAAGCAGTGGTGATATTAGGGACTCTTGAGGATGTTTTATGGGATTAGATGCCCGTGATATGATTCCATTATATCTGGATTATGGAATGCCACATGCTAGCAATGTGAAGGCCAGATTGAGGGAGGGTGGGGACATGAGATCAGGGACAGGGACTATGATAGGAGAGACTTCTACAGTAATTTAGCCAAGGAAGTTTTTGCACATGAACCATGTCCTTGGCAGTGGGAATGAAGAGGAGATGGAAACTGGAAAGATGTTAAAAAGAGGGAATGGACAGGACTGAGAAACCAACTGGATGTTGGGTAAAGCAGTGGAAGCAGTCCCGAACCTCTTCCAGAGTTGGGGTGAGGGAGATGGGTGGGACTGATGGGGTAATGGTATTTGCTTGCACACATGAGGTACATGGTGAATTAGAGAATAGGAGCAGGAGGGGAAAGAAGGTGATTTAAGTTCTGGATGTCTTGGAGTATAAGTATTCAGTAAGGAATTGAGGATGCATCTCTCTCTCTCCCTGTCCATGCAGGGGGGGGGATAGCAATGCAGAGGGGAGCTAGAGAGTAAGGTCCTCCTTGTCCTGAGCTTCTCATTGAATGCCTGGGTTACAGGTGCCAACTCCAGGTTCAACGTCTAACTCCCATATCCCTTTAGATTCCCCAGAACTTTGTGAGACCAACCACTGAGGAGCTCATATATGTCTAATGCTAGGAACTTGCTGTTGTGGGTTTTCTGCTATTGATTGCTGGTATTCGTCACACCTTTAAGCACAGAGAAAGGCGAGGTGAACATCTTCTCAGATAGATTCCCTTAGTATTGCTATGTTCTGTTTTTCCTCCTGTCTGATGCTCAGAAGGACATGCAGCACAATGAAGAAAAGCAATGGAGGAAAGCAGTGGAATTCTGGGTCAAGTTCTAGCCCTGATATTTACCAACTGTGTGATATTGCACAAACGACTTCATTCTTTGAGTTTCAGTCTCCTCACCTGTGAAATAAGGATTTAAACACTGTCCGTGCCTGTACCTGGACTATGGAGATGTTCATCAAGTTGTGTGTTCTTTTTGCTGTCCTGTTTGTGCTTTTAAAAGTATCTGGAGGTGGGGATCAGGGCCGGTAAAGGTAGAGCTAGTGAATAACAGTAAGGACCTCCTGGATTTCATCATGACGATGACTAGATGTGATTGTAGACTTTCTTAAAAAAATTTTGTTGTTCTTCACACCACTTCTAGAGCAGTGGTTCTCAACCTGTGTGTCACGACCCACAGGAACTGTATTAAAAGGCATTAGGAAGGTTGAGAACCACTGTTTGATCAATGAGAAAATTGTGATGTATTTGCACAGCTTATTCAAATACTTGTGGGGATTTAGTAGCAGAATGAGGACTTCATATGAAAGGCAGTGGTGTTTCATTCTGATATTTTATCCATAGTGAAGTTTCTCTAGAGGAGGGAATATTTTTATTGTGCCCTGACTTATCGCTTAATTTGGCTTTGGAAAGATTAAAAAGGAATTAAATGCATAGAGGTATGTCTTTGAGTGTGATGGTAAGAAAAGATAGTATGTTGTTCTCTAAGATGAAACCTTCTGGACTTTCCGGGAAGAAAGTAGGGGATTGTAAGTGATTGTAATCAACCACAAACCCTTCTTTGAAGCAGTAAAAACTTAGTCTGACAACAGACCCTTTAAAGAAATATTTCTGATTATGACAGAAATGATATGAAGGCATATAACATTGAAAAGGGTGGATCGTTATCTACAAATATATTTACATAGTTCACAAAAACCATATTAGGTATTGATACACTTGAAAAATAGGTGTTTTTTTTTTCCCCCTCAAGACATTTGCTAGTTACTCATATTAAACTTTGGTCTATTACTGACAACTCCTTCCTCACGTAAAGACATCTTACGTGTTTTCTGGTTTGTAGTTTAATTTTCATAATTCGTTTTACCGAACAATGGGATATATAATTCTTTCACACATGAATTAGTAGAAGAATAGCCCTTAGTGTCATATTAAAACATTCTCCTATAAGAGAAAAATGTTGACATTTTAAATAATCATTTAGTTAAAATTTTGTTTTTAATGTAGAAAAGTTAATTTTATTATTTCTGAGGCAGGAAGGCAAATAAGGTATTTCTTTAATTTAATAGATTTTCTTTTTCAACACCCCACACTAGAGTGGTGTGTTTGTTGTAATCAATGTAGCTACATATTGTTATCAACAAAGTCCATAGTGTACCTTGAGATTGAGATTCACTTTTTCTTTTTTTTTGTTTTGAGGCAGAGTCTCTCAAGCTATTGCCCTGGGTAGAGTGATTTGGTGTCGTAGCTCACAGCATTCTCCAATTCTTGGGCTCCAGCGATCTTCTTGCCTCAGTTTTTCTATTTTTAGTAGGGATGGGGTCTTGCTTTTGCTCAGGCTGGTCTCAAACTAGTGATCTGAAGCAATCCACGTGCCTTGGCCTCCCAGAGTGCTAGGATTACAGGCATGAGCCACCACCCCTGGCCCAATTCACTCTTGACGTTGTACATTCTATGAGTTTTGACAAATGTATAATGACATGTATCCACCATTATAATATCATACAGAATGGTTTTACTGCCTTAAAAATCCTCCATGCTCCACCTGTTCATCTTTTCCTCCCCCAGTCCTTAACAACCACTGATGTTTTTATTGTCTCTATAGTTTTGCCTTTTCAAGAATGTCATGTGGTTGGAATCATATAGCCTTTTCACTTAGTACTATGTATTTAAGGTTTTTCTATGTGTTTTCATGGCTTAATAGTTCATTTCTTCTCAGAGTTGAATAATATTTAATTGTATGAATGTACCACAATTTATATATCCATTCACCTACTGAAGGATAGTTTGGTTGCTTCCACCTGTAGGCAATTATGCATAAAGCTGTTATAAGCATTTGGGTGTAGGTGTTTGGGTGGACACACGTTTTAAACTTATTTGAGTAAAGTCCATTGAGTGTAATTACCAGGTTTCATGGTAAGAGTATGATAGCAGTCATGAGAAACTGCTAAACCCTATTCCAAAATAGCCATAGTATTTTCCATTTCTACCAGCAATGAATGAGAGTTCCTGTTGCTCCTCTTCCTTGCCACCATTTGTTGTCAGTGGTCTAGATTTTGGCCATTATAATAGGTGTGTAGTAATATCTCCTTGTTGTAATGTGCACTTCCCTTATGATATATGATGAGTATATGTATCTTTTTATATGCTCACTTACCATTAATATATCTTCTTTGGGCCAGGTGTTCTTTGGTTCATGCCGATAATCCTAGCACTCTGGGAGGCCAAGTTAGGTGGATAGCTTAAGCTCATGAGTTCAAGACCAGCCTAAGCAAAAAGTAAGACACTGTCCCTACAAAAATAGAAAAACTGAGGCAAGAGGATTGCTTGACCCCAAGAGTTGGAGGTTGCTGTGAGTTATGATGCCACAGCACTTTACCCAGGGTGACAGCTTG
>CAUYRH010140593.1:0-13376 GCA_963574655.1 Perodicticus potto
TGAGACTCTATCTCAATTTAAAAATAAAAGACAGTACAGTAGTACCAAAAGACAGACATCAATCAATAGAATACAGTTGAGAGTCCAGAGATTGGTCAATAGATTTTCAAAAAAGGGGCCAAGACCACTTAATGGGGGAAAGAATGGTGCTAGGATAACTGGATATCCAAATACAAAAGTATGGCTCACACCATACACAAAAATTAATTCAAAATGGGTCAAAATGATTGACAATAGCAAGTATGAGGATGTAGAGAGATTGGAAGCCTTATTCATTGCTGGTGAAAATGCAAAATGATTTTGGAAAATATCCTGACAGTTCCTCAACAGGTTAAACATAGTTACTATGTGTTAGTACATTCATTCCTTGGGATTATCATAACAAAACTCCTAGACTGGGTAACTTATGAACAAAAGAATGTTATTTTTCGGTTCTGGAAAGTCTAATACCAAAGTTTTGGAAGATTTGATGTCTGGTGAGCACTCATTTTCTGGTTCATAGTTATTACTTTCTTGCTTGATCCATGAGATAATAGGGCAAGGCAGCTCTCTGGGGCTTCCTTTATAAGAGTTCCTGAACTGATCACATCCCCAAAGACCTTACCTCCTAATACAATTAGGGAGTTAGGGATTCAACATATGAACTCTAGAGGACATAAACTTTTATTTTTTTTTTTTTTTTTTTGAGTCAGAGTCCCTCTCTGTTGCCCAGGCTATATTGCCGTGGTGTCAGCCTAGCTCACAGCAATCTCAGACTCCTGGGTTCAAGGAATTCTCCTGCCTCAGTTTCCTGAGTAGCTGAGACTATAAGTGCCTGCCACAACATCAGACTAATTTTTCAATTTTTATTTTTATTTTTTTTTGAGACAGAGCCTCAAGCTGTCACCCTGGGTAGAGTGCCGTGGCAGGTAGAGTGCTATGGCGTCACAGCTCACAGCAACCTCCAACTCCTGAGCTTAGGCTATTCTCTTGCCTCAGCCTCCCAAGTAGCGTGGACTACAAGCGCTCGCCACAATGCCCGGCTATTTTTTTTTGTTGCAGTTTGGCTGGGGCCAAGTTTGAACCCGCCACCCTCGGTATATGGGGCTGGTGCCCTACCCACTGAGCCACAGGCACCACCCTAATTTTTCTATTTTTATGGCAATTCTTTTATTTTTTTATTTTTGCAAGGCAGAGTCTCATTTTGTTGCCCTCAGTAGAGTACTATGTTGTCATAGCTCACAGCAACCTCAAACTCTTGGGTTCAAGTGGTTCTCTCGCCTCAGCCTCCCAAGTAGCTGGAACTACAGGCACACCCCACACACACATTGCCTGGCTATTTTTAGAGACAGGGTCTCGCTCTAGCTCAGGCTGGTCTCGAACTTGTGAGCTAAGGTGATCTGCTTGCCTCAGCTTCCCAGAGTGCTGGAATTTCAGGCTTGAGCTACCACACCTGGCCCAATTTTTCTATTTTTAGTTGAGATGAGGTCTCACTTTGCTGAGGCTGGTCTTTAACTACTGAGCTCAAGCTATCCTCCCACCTCAGCCTCTCAGAGTGCTAAGGATTATAGGCGTAAGCCACTGCACATGGCCAACACAAACTTTTAAACAATAGCAACATATAACCCAGGAACTTGTACACAGATGTTTATAGCAGCACTATTTGTAATAGCCAAAAAAAGAAACACCCAGGCAGCACCTGTGGCTCATCGAGTAAGGTACCGGCCCCATATACCGAAGGTGGCGGGTTCAAGCCCGGCCTCAGCAGAAATGCAAAAAACAGAAAAATAGCCGGGCGTTGTGGTGGGCGCCTGTAGTCCCAGCTACTTGGGAGGCTGAGGCAAGAGAATCACCTAAGCCCAGGAGTTGGAGGTTGCTGTGAGCTATGTGACGCCACGGCACTTTACTGAGGGCAATAAAGTGAGACTCAGTCTCTACAAAAAAAAAAAAAAGAAATACCCTAAACGTCCATCAGTTGATTATATATAAACAAAATGTGGTGCTGGGTGCGGTGGTTCACGCCTGTAATCCCAGCACTTGGGAGATGGAGGCAGGTAGATTGCTTGAGCTCAGGAGTTTGAGACCAGCCTGAGCAAGTGAGACCCCATCTCTAAAAAATAGCCAGGTGCTGTGTGGTGGGTGCTTGTCCCAGCTACTTAGGAGGTTGAGGCAAGAGAATCGCTTGAGCCAGAGTTGGAGGTTTCTGTAATCTGTAACGCCAGCCATAGCACTCTACCGAGGGCAATCAAGTGAAACTCTGTCTCAAAAAAAAAAAGTCATATATTTATATAATAAAATATTACTCAGCTGTTAAAAGGAATAGTGATATATGCTACACTGTGGATGAACCTTGAAGACATTATGCTAACTAAAAGAAGCCAGACACAAAAGACCACATATCATCTGATTCCATTTATATGAAACAATCAGAATAAGTACGTCTATAGACAGAAAGTAGACTAGTGGTTACCAGGGGCTGGGGAGAGAGGTTAATTGGAAGCTTGTTAATGGGTATGGAATTTCTTTGGAGGACGATGAAAATGCCATAAAATTAGGAATTAGTGGCTCGATTCCTGTAGCTCAGCAGCTAAGGGAGCCAGCCACATACACTGGAGCTGGTGGGTTCGAATTCAGCCTGGGCCTGCCAAACAACGACAACTGCAACCAAAAAAAAAAAAAAAAATAGCCAGTTGTTGTGGCAGGCGCCTGTAGTCCCAGCTACTTGGGAGGCTAAGGCAAGAGAATCACTTAAGCCCAAGAGTTGGAGGTTACTGTGAGCTGTCACGCTATGGCACTCTACTGAGGGCAACAAAGTGAGACGTTGTCTCAAAAAAAAAAAAAAAAAGATTAGGTATTAGTGATGATTACTATATGTTTACTATAATATATACTAACTACTAAAATAGAATATACTAAAAACCACTGAATTATACACTTAAAAGGGGAATTCTATAATTATATCTCAAGTTAAAAGAAATTGAGCTTTTGATAGCATGCAAACCAGAGATATGGCAAACACCTTTTTTCAGTGTTTTTCTTTCCTTTCTCCCTTCCTTCCTTCCTCCTTCCTTCCTTCCTTCCTTCCTTCCTTCCCTCCTTCCCTCCTTCCCTCCCTCCCTCCCTCCCTCTCTTTCTTTATTTTTTTGAGACAGAGCCTCAAGCTGTCACCCTGGAGTGACACCATAGAGCTATGGCATCACAGCTCACAGCAACCTCCAACTCCTGGGCTCAAGTGATTCTCCGGCCTCCGCCTCCCAAGTAGCTGGGACTATAGGCGCCAGCTACAACGCCCGGCTATTTTTTTTGGTTGCAGCCATCATTGTTGTTTGGCAGGGCTGGGCTGGATTCGAACCCAGCAGCTCAGGTGTACGTGGCTGGTACCTTAGCTGCTTGAGTCACAGGCGCCAAGTCACTCTTTTTCTTGTTTGTTTTTTCAGACAAAATTTCACTATGTCACCCTCGGTAGAGTGCCATAGCATCATAGCTCACAGCAACCTCAAACTCTTGGGCTTGATTCTCTTGCCTCAACCTCCCAAGTAGCTAGGACTACAGGCATCCGCCACAACACCCTGCTTTTTTGTTGTTGTTGTAGTTGTCATTGTTGTTTAGCAGGCCCGGGCTGGGTTTGAACCCGCCAACCCCACTGTATGTGGCTGGCACCCTAACCACTGAGCTACAGGTGCCGAGCCAGTAAATAAAGTTTCTTTATCCAGTGACTCCTTTTTCTGTAACAAGTTCTAGCACCTAGAACAATGCCCAGCATTTGATAAATACTCAAAGTGTAAGTTACCAATAAGCATAAAGAGGAAAGAGGTATATGGAAACTAGCCAGGTTGATAGACATTTTTGTTTATTTATCTATTTATTTGACAGACATTTTAAAATGTGATCATAATTTGAGAAAGGCTACTCATTTTTTTTGCAGTTTTTGGCTGGGGCTGGATTTGAACCCGCCACCTCCAGCATATGGAACCGGCGCCCCACTCCTTTGGGCCACAGGCGCCACCCAAGGCTACTCATTTTAACCATACATAAAAACCCAGCTATCGCTTCTTTTCTCCAATGCCAAAGTTAGGTTGGGCACTGAGTTGTCTTGGTTTATTTGTGTCATTGAAAGTCTAAGGATCTCTGATTCACAGACCCTCACCTGAGATAAATTTTGTACATAGACTCCCCTAACCTCTTTTCCTTAGAGACAATGCCCTCCCACTGAACCCCAGTGATACTGGGCTTATTCCCATTCCTCAGTTAACAGAGAACTCATCAAGAGTGATTGACATTGGAGGCACCTGTGACTTAGTGGGTAGGGAGCCAGCCCCATATACCGAACGTGGTGGGTTCGAACCCGACCCTGGCCAGCTGAAACAACAGCGGCAACTGCAACAAAAAATAGCCAGGCCTTGTGACGGGTGCCAGTAGTCCCAGCCACTTGGGAGGCTGAAGCAAGAGAATCGTTTGCTGTGAGCTATGACACCATGGCCCTCTACCAAGGGCGACAGAGCAATACTGTCTCAAAAAAGAGTGATTGACAGAAATCATCTACAAAAACCAACTGAGTCAGGAAAGCAATATCCTTTCCATGCTTCTCCCTCTAAAACCAGAGGACGATACAGGAAAAATGATGAGAGGCCCAAGTAAAGTAGCAAGTCTGACTTCTACAAGAATAGAAACTAGGGTTTGACGCCTGTGGCTCAACGGGCTAAGGCTCCAGTCACATACACCTGAGCTGGTGGGTTCGAATCCAGCCTGGGCCCGCCAAACAACAATGACGGCTTCAACCAAAAAATGGCCAGGCGTTGTGGCGGGCACCTGTAGTCCCAGCTACTTGGGAGGCAGAGGCAAGAGACTTGCTTGAGTCCAGGAATTAGAGGTTGCTGTGAGCTGTGATGCCACAGCACTCTATCCAGGGTGACAGCTTGAGGCTCTGTCTCAAAAAAAAAAAAAAAAAAAAAAGAATAGGAACTAGGAGGTCCAAGATAAAGGACCAACTACTGTTGTTACTGCCTTGTCCAGGACAGGAAAAGCAACCGTAAGGGGAATTAATATCTTTTCACTAAGTGGCAGGCACTGTGAGGTCTACACAAAAGCATAATCTATGCCCTCAAAGAGCTTACTGTTTATGGGATGGGACAACAAGAATACAATTACTTTAATAATAAAACCACGAAATAAGTGGTAAATAGAAATAGGAACAATTTGTCCTATTTAGTTGATTAATTTCAAAGGGAAATAAAGGCTTCATGCCTGTGGTGTACTTTGAAGAATGTGCATAGTTTTGTGAGAAGTTAGAATAGGCATAGCAAGCTGGAAAGAACAGAATAAGCTATAAATGAAAATAAAGTAACTAGGCTCAGCACCCGTAGCACAGTGGTAATGGTGCCAGCCACATACACCGAGGCTGGAGGGTTCAAACCCAGCCAGGGGCCAGCTAAATAACAATGACAACAGCAACAACAACAAAAAATAACCACGCATTGTGGTGGGTGCCTGTAGTCCCAGCTACTTGGGAGGCTGAGGTAAGAGAATTGCTTAAGCCCAAGAGTTCGAGGCTGCTATGAGCAATGACGCCACAGCACTCTACCTAGGGCGACATAGTGAGATTCTTTTGTGTGTGTGTGTGAGTGATTCTTTCTAAAATAAAATAAAGGCTCAGCGCCTGTAGCTGAAGTAGCTAAGGCGCCAGCCGCATACACCAGAGCTGGCAGGTTGGAACCCAGCCCAGGCCTGCCAAACAATGCCAACTACAACCAAAAAAAAAATAGCCAGGTGTTGTGGCAGGTGCCTGTAGTCCCAGCTACTTGAGAGGCTGAGGCAAGAGAATCACTTAAGCCTAGGAGGTGGAGGTTGCTATGAGCAGTAATGCCACAGCCATATGCCACAGCCGGGCGTTGCAGGGGGCGCCTGTAGTTCCAGGTACCTGGGAGGCGGAGGCGGGAGAATCGCTTGAGCCCAGGAGCTGGAGGTTGCTGTGAGCTGTGATGCACAGCACTCTACCCAGGGCGACAGCTTGAGGCTCTGTCTCAAAAAAAATTAAATTAAATTATTAAAAAAAAAGAAAATAAAGTAACTAAACTGAAATGCATAGTACATCAGATTTAAGGTAGGATATGACAAGGAAATGTAATCAGGATTAAATTGGGAAAGGCTTTAAGTTCCACACTTGAGTTTATACTTTCCATTTATTGGTGGTACCATAGGAGCCTTTCTGGTACTAAGTAGAGTTTGGACCTCTACCAGGAGCCCACTGCAATGATGGGAAATTGCTCAAGCAATGAAAGTAGGAATGGAGAGGAGAATGAAAAGGCTAGAGTAGAAGTGACTGAACACCGAAAATTAAAACCAGGGTGCAGGTGTGGTGGCTCACACCTGTAATCCTAGCACTCTGGGAGGCCAAGGCGGAAGGATTGCTTGAGGCCAAGTTGGAGGTTGCTGTGAGCTATGACGCCACGGCATTCTACCCAGGGTGACAGCTTGAGACTGTGTCTCAAAAAATAAATATAAAAATAAAACCAGAGAAAGATAAAAAATGATATACATCTTCTAAGAGCCATCAATTTATATGAGATCTTTTAGAACTAGCCATTTAGTGCCCCCTGGTGGATAGATGAGACCTTCATGCATTAACATCAAGTCACTTAGGATGTTTGTTCACAAAGTTAATGTAACACTTTACTCAGCCTCTTGGCCTTCAGCCTCTGCAGAAGTCTCCACACTTGAGACCACTAGGCATTATTTTAGTTGAATCAAGTCAGGACAAAAGATAGACTTCAAATGCTTAACTAATCCACAGGAGGTAGTGCAATAAATGACCAATAAACACTGACCCGTGAATACAATGCAACTTGATGGGTGGGTCAAGGCTTTATGGATATAAAACAGCTATTTCTTTAGCCTAAGATTTTTATTTTTTTTATTTTTTTTATTTTTATTATTTTTTTTTTTTGTAGAGACAAGAGTCTCACTTTATCACCCTGGGTAGAGTGCTGTGGCATCACACTGCTCACAGCAACCTCCAACTCCTGGGCTTAGGCAATTCTCTTGCCTCAGCCTCCCAAATAGCTGGGACTACAGGCACCCGCCACAACACCCAGCTATTTTTTTGTTGCAGTTTGGCTGGGGCCGGGTTTGAACCCACCAGCCTCAGTATATGGGGCCAGCGCCCTACCCACTGAGCCACAGGCACCGCCCTAGCCTAAGATTTTTAAGAAAAGAGGATCCAGCCCACAGACAATTATAAACAAAAACATCCTGAGAAGTAAATGGCAAAATAAGTATGAAGGGGCTAGGTGCAGTTAACTTGCCTGTAATCCCAACACTTGGAAGGCCGAAGCTGGAAGATCACTTCAACCCAGGAGTCAGTTACAGTAAGCTAGATCACCCCACCACACTGCAGCCCAGGCCACACAGAGCAGCCGCTTAAGAAAATAAAAAAAAAAAAAAAAAGTATGAAGAGGTTAAACTATTAAGAAATTCTATAGCCAGGTGTGATGGCTCATGCCTATAATCCCAGCATTTGGGAGGTCGAAGCTAGTGGATAGCCTGAGCTCATAGGTTCAAGACCAGTCTGAGCCAGAGCAAGACTCTCATCTCTAAAAAATAGAAGGGCATTGTGGCTGATGCCTATAGTCCCAGCTACTTGGGAGGCTGAGGCAAGGAGATCGCCTGAGTCCAAGAGTTTGAGGTTGCTGTGAGCTGTGTAAGACACCACAACATTCTACCAAGGGTAACCAAGTGAGACTCAAGACTCAAAAACCAAAAAAAAAAAAGAAAAAAATTCTGGGTCTGCGCCTGTGGTTCATCGAGCAGGGCACCAGCCCCGTATACCGAAGGTGGCGGGTTCAAACCCGGCCTCGGCCGAACTGCAAAACAAAAAAATAGCTGGGCCTTGTGGCAGGCACCTGTAGTCCCAGCTACTTGGGAGGCTGAGGCAAGAGAATAGCCTAAGCCCAGGGGTTGGAGGTTGCTGAGCTGTGTGACACCACAGCACTCTACTGAGGGCGATAAAGTGAGACTTCTCTCTACAAAACAAAAAAGAAATTCTGTAGTTAATTGTCTATGAAGGCTTGAGCTGGGAGCGATGTACTGCCCAAGTATTTTAAAACCAATCTGACATTAGAATACAAAACAGAGAAATTAGGTTAAGATGGCCAACTACACACAAAAAACTTTTGACAGTGAAAGCCAGTTGTGATAAAATGAACCAAAATGTTAGCTGAACACAGAAACTTGTAAGGAGACACACGCTTTGCAGTAAACTACATGTACTTTGTTTTGGCATTTGTAGACTGGGTCTTACTGTTGCTCAGACTAGGCATAAATTATTGCAACCTCAAGCTACTGAGCTCAAAGGATCCTCTTGCTTCAGTCTCTCATGCAGCTGGGACCACAGGTGCACACCACTATGCCTCACTTATTTCTCACTTGTTTGCAGAAAGGGAATCTCACTACATTGCTCGGGTTGCCTCAAGCAACCCTCCAACCTTATCCCCCCAAGCGCTAGGATTACAGGTGTGAGCCACTGTACCCAATTTTCTATTTTTTGAGCCTATGATGAGGTAGGTTAGACAAAAATGGATCACCCAGACCCCCATCTAGGAATCTACAGCTGTTGGTGTGGATAGTTCATTTGCATGTTAAGTTCTATCAGAACACACAGTAGGGCTATTTTTTTACTTTCCCATGCTTTGTTTCATTTCTCAAATGCCAAGTTACATGCTATCCAGAAAAAACCTGCATCCCCAACTAAACACATAATGTTTCTGGCTAGCTGTAATTTAACTCCTTACTCTGTAATTTGTAAGTGGAAGCTTCACTTTCACAACACCATTATTTCCACAAAGTAGAATTAATAGCCATCTGAGGTCTAAAAGAGAATAGAAAGATAAATAATCCTTACACCCAAAAGGCCAAACAATTTTTATTTTCAAAAACAACTTTATTCATGACACATATTAAAAAAAAATCCCCTCCCCCTGGAAATGAGCTAAAAAAATAAACAAAATCCACCTCCCACCTCCCTGTTCCCACTTCCTCCCATTCCCTCCAAATAAAAGGGAAAAAAAAGCAAAGGAAAAAAAAAAACAAAACAAAAAACTGAAAAACAAAAACACCCCAAAGCCCCCCAAAACAAGGTAGTGCATTCCCCCAGGGGGAAGGGGAATTTACACTGGAGCCGCTGGGAGCGGAACGGAGATCTTCCGGCTACAGAAACCTGCAAAGAAAGACACTCAAAACAGAAAAAGAAACACCAAAGGAAACAAAATAGATCACCAGGCAATCTGGAGGGGCAGGGAGCCGGAAAAGAGGGGTGGGGTGGGTGGTAGACCCGGCAGGACAGGAGCAGGCAGGAGGGGACTGTGAAAGATGGGGAGAAGACGGAGGGAATGTAACAAGCAGAACAGTTTGGTGTCCTTCCAGAGCCCTGGGTAAAAAAAACCCTCCTACCACCCATGCCCACCTACCCTTGAGCAACCCCCAAGGAGGTGAAGTAGGGCAGGGAAACATGGGAAGCAGCTTGCACAGTTGAGACGTGTCCATGGCGAATCCCCAGAGTGAATGAGCAGCCCCCTGCCCCCACTCCCTGGGCCTTCCCCTATTCCCCCAAAGCAGGCCCCTCCTCAGCAGTTAGTTATGGGATTCTCCCCCCTTCCACAGTATATCTTTTTTTTAAAAAATATTTTTTTTTTTTCCATCAAGGTCATCTTCTGTTTTTCTTTTTTTTTTTTTTAATTCTTTTTTTTTTTCCTTCTTTCCTCTTTTTTTCCTCTCTCTCCTCCTAATACACACTTTTTTTAGTAAGGGGAATACCATGATGTCGCTCTAGCCCGGCCCCTGGAAGAAAGAAGGAGAGTTAGGTGTTAACATGATCACTAGATAGTTCAGAACAAGCCCCTCCCCGTGGGCCCTTGCCCCAGTTACTGTGAAGGAAAGGGGGAAAAGAAGTTTTCAAGTATCCTAAAATTGACCCCACAATCCCAGATATAGCAAAACACCTGGTGAATTTAGGGGTGGGAGTGTTTCACAGAACACTTTACCAAACAGAGGCAATAAAATGCATCTCAGATACAGGGACAAGAGAAAGGACCCCACTGTTCATCCAGTTTTCCGTTCTCCACACAGCATTTAAACCCTAGGCCCTCATCAATAGATGCTCCCTAACTCCTAGGAGCAAATAGGTAATCTTAGGGGAAGCCAAGGTTTATATGCCTGACCTATCTATCCAAATATAAAGAGAAAGAAGTAAAGTAAAGCAAAAACATTAACTCCACACTAATCCCGTAAGAAAGTTAACCTTGTAAGACTGACTCAGAGTATGTATCTCAAAATCCTCCCACATGGCTATTGAGGAACATCAACTAGCCTCTGGTATTCTTCCAAGGGAGGGTCAGACTTCAGCCTCTCCCTTACTCTGGGAAAAGTGGCCAACTACAAAGCAGTGCTTTCACTGCCCTGAGGCCCTGTTCTTCCTGGCTTTCAGTGTAAACACCTTCATTGCCACCAACTCCCAAGAAAGTATCTCTCAGGCTAGATGGAGAGATCCAGGCCTTTATCACCATTTCCTGTTCCAGAAAAGATGAGACTGGCCTCCTGGCCTGGCCTGCAACTACCTTCCTCACCCTGCACAGGCAGGAGACCAAGTCCCTGGAGACCAAGGGCAGGGAGGGGAAGGGAGGGAGGTTCCTCAGATCAGGAGAGAAGGAAGCATACAAGGCTCATGGGAGGCGGGGGAGAGGAGCAGCCCATCTATCCTGACCTGTAGACGCGACCCCGGGGCCTGCTGTTAAAACCACTGTAGAATCGAGAGCGGGAACTGTTGTAGTTGGTGGTCCTGGCACGGTAGCGGGCTCGTGGGAAACCCCGGTCTGTTGTGCTGATGCCTGGTCTGTTAGTTCGTTTTGGGATCACCTGAGAATAAAGGACATACAACTGAAACCCTTAGACTCAACCTGGAAAGTTCACATATAATGAGAACAGCAATGGGTGCAGGCTTACCTTGATTTGTCTTCCTCTAAACAGGGATTCATCTAAGGCCAGGGAAGTCCTCACTGACTCTTTGTCTGAGAACTCTATATATGCAAACCTGAAAAGAGTAATTGTCACTTTATCTCTCTGAAATTACAAATAACTAAAAGATCAAATTCAACTTGTATACATGTTTTAAGTACAATGTTTACATTTTTAATAATTTCTTTATAAGTTTTAAATAAAACTAATCAAGATTTTCAACTACTCTTCAAATTTTAAAAAATAGGACACTTATGTTATATAGGAAAAACATTAAAAAAAAAAAAAAAGAAGAAAAAAAGACACACAGGGCCTGTATTTCCATGTGGCCTTAACAAGCTGCAACCAAGAAGCTGCCCCTCCCCTTCTAGTTTGTGATCCCACCCACACCTAGCCTTCACTTTTTTTTTTTTGTAGAGACAAGGTCTCACTTTACCACCCTTGGTAGAGTGCCCTGCCATCACACAGCTCACAGCAACCTCCAGCTCCTGGGCTTAGGCAATTCTCTTGCCTCAGCCTCCTGAGTAGCTGGGACTACAGGCGCCCACCACAATGCCTGGCTTTTTGTTGTAGCAATTTGTTGCCAGGGCCAGGTTTGAACTTGCCACCCTCAGTATATGGGATATGGGGCCAGTGCCCCACCCACTGAGCCACAGGGACTGCCCATTTTTTTGAAACAGGCCCACAGCAACCTCAAACTCTCGGGCTTAAAGCGATTCTCTTGCCTCAGCCTCTTAAGTAGCTGGGACTACAGGCGTCCACCACAACACCTGGCTGTTTTGTTGTTGTTGTCATTGTTGTTTTAGCAGGCCTGGCTGGGTTTGAACCCACCAGCCGTGGTGCATGTGGCTGGCACCCTAACCACTGAGCAACTAGTACCAACCCTAGCCTTCATTTTTGTTACCTGTTTGGCCTCTAAAGTCATTTATGTGCAATTCCTAATACACATCAACATTAATGTCATTATCTCAGAAAGCAAAGACCACTCGTTTTAACTTCCTGCTCAACATAAAACATTCACTCACTTTTACACTGTGATTAAAATGATCTCAATTTACTCCCCTACTTACCCTTTGGGATGGCCACTAAATTTGTCACAGAGTATGGTAACACGGTTGACTGAACCGCAGCCATGAAAGTGAGCTTCTAACTCTTCAGCTGTTGCACCATAGTCCACCTGAGGAGAGAAGGGACATTTCACAGGTACTGGGCAAACTCCTGTCCAACAGATATCCTGTCTACCCTTTGGTCTGGGCCATCTATACACACCAAGGCATATCAAATCTGGTTCTCAAAGGAAATGACCTACAGTCCTTCTAACCCCAGAGCCTTTGCTAATTACTCCAATACCTTTTCCCTCCTCCCAACCCCCTCCTTCTATACCCCAAAACACCACCTATCATGGAGATGTTCCTTTCAAGACAACTAGTAATTCCCCTAATAAGAATATTCCCCCAACCCTTATCAGAGCCCTAGTACATACATTGCCAACATAGATGGACCGGGCATCAGCCTCCATCTTCTCTTCAATGGACATGATCACTGGGCCAGCTAAATGGAAAAAAGAAAAAAAAGCATAAACTCTTGTTTTCTACATAACCAACAAATGCACTCTGGCCACCAGCACTAGACTATAAACTCACTGAAGGCAAAGATTTCAGTCTGTTCTACTTCCTGCTTTACCCATTACCTAGAATAGTATGTAATACATACATGTACAGTACTAAATATTTGACAAATTAAAGAATAAATAACCCCCAAAAAATCATAGAGAAAAGTGTAGAAATCCCCCCACCCACAAATCAAGTCCCTAACAAATTGCTTTGGTTGAAATGCCCTGAAAAATAAACAGAATTAAATGGGCTGAGACTCAACATCTCTAGATTAAAGAGGAAGCCTTCTGCAGCTTTTTTTCCCTTAGAAATACTAACTAAAGAATCTGCAACTGAAAGAAAAACTTGAAGGTCAAACGCCAGCCGGCAACCTCCACAAAAAAAAATAAAGGTAGACGAAGAACAAAGAACACCACATATCCGTAAAACAGGGACAAAGGGAGGCACAAGACTACCACCACCTAAACACAGCTTCTCTCTCATAAAGGTCAGAGGAACACAAAATGGACTATGACCGCAGCACCTGCCTAGTAACTGCTCAGACCAGCAACTCCAGGGTGCCGAGCATCTAATCCCGTATCTCCCCAGCTCCCCACAAACCAAGAACCCGGGTTCCCCGGGCAACCGCCAGTTACTCACCATTGCCTGGAGGTGGACTCATATTCATCTGCTTCTCTACCTCGTTCTGTAGCTCTTTTAGCTTCTCAGCTTCTTCCTCCATCTCCCTGACCCGAGCTTTGATCGCTTCCAGCTCCTACAGTAAGTGGGAAGGGTATGGAG
>CAUYRH010140597.1:0-15243 GCA_963574655.1 Perodicticus potto
ACCAAGAGGTGAAAGCGGTCCAGTCAAAGAAAAAGTTGTTTGGTCAAGGGCAAAGGTCATGGCAACAGTTTTTCTTTTTCTTTTTTTGAGACAGAGTCTCACTATGTCACCCTCAGTAGAGTGCCGTGGTGTCACAGCTCACAGCAACCTCAAACTCCTGGGCTTAAGCAATTCTCTTGCCTCAGCCTCCCAAGTAGCTGGGAATACAGGCACCCGCCACAACGCCTGGGTAGCCCAGCTATTTTTTGTTGCAGTTGTCATTGTTGTTTAACTGTCCTGGGCCAGGCTCAAACCCGCCACCCTTGGTGTATGCGACTGGTGTCATAACCGCTGTGCTATGGGCGCCAAGCCTTGTTTTTTTTTTTTTGTTTGTTTTGTTTTTGAGACAGAGCCTCAAGCTATCACCCTGGGTAGAGTGCCATGGCATCACAGCTCACAGCAACCTCCAACTCCTGGGCTCAAGCGATTCTCCTGCCTCTGCCTCCCAAGTAGCTGGGAATACAGGCGCCCGCCACAACACCCGGCCAATTTTTGGTTGCAGCCGTCGTTGTTGTTTGGCGAGCCGGGTCTGGATTCGAACCCGTCAGCTCAGGTGTAGGTGGCTGGCGCCTTAGCCCGTTGAGCCACAGGCACCAAGCCCCCTTTTTTTTTTTAAATACATGTATTTTATTATTCTTCATTACATTGTTCCCCCCCCACCAACCAAGCCCCTTGTTTTGTTTTTTAAGACAAAGTCTCATTCTGTTGCCCCAGGCTAAAGTGCCCTGGTGTTGTACCTCACAATGACCTCAAACTCTTGTGCTCAAATGATTCTCTAGCCTCAGCCTCTTGAGTAGTGGGGAGTACAGGTGCTCACCATGACATTGGCTAATTTTTCTATTTTTATTTATTTATTTTATTTATTTATTTATTTATTTTTGAGACAGAGCCTCAAGCTGTCACCCTGGATAGAGTGCTGTGGCATCACAGCTCACAGCAATCTCCAACTCCTGGACTCAAACGAGTCTCCTGCCTCCACCTCCCAAGTAGCTGGGACTACAGGCGCCCGTCACAACGCCCGGCTATTTTTTGGTTGCAGCCGTCATTGTTGTTTGGCGGGCCTGGGCTGGATTGGAACCCGCCAGCTCAGGTGTACGTGGCTGGCGCCTTAGCCTGTTGAGCCACAGGCGCCAAGCCAATTTTTCTATTTTTAGTAGAGATGGGTTTCACTCTTGCTCAGGCTGGTCTTGAACTCCTGAGCTCAATCCACCCACCTTGGCCACTCAGAGTGTAGGATTACAGGGGTCAGCCACGGCAACAGTTTTTCGAGATGCTCTAGGCCTTTTGCTTGAGTTTCTGGAGGGCCAAAGAATGACATCTGCTTATAAGGAGAGTGTTTTGAGAAAGTTAACCAAATGCCCAGGAAAGCTTCAGCAGAGTACTTCTCTACCTTGACAATGCTCCTTCCTCCCCACTCCTCTCCTCAAACAAGGGTAATTTTGTGAGAGTTTTGATGGGAAATCATTAAGCATCTACCATATTATAGTCCTGATCTGAGTTCTTCTTTATTTAACTAATTTATTTTTAGGGTACTCAAGTGATGTAGTGTTGAAGGAACAAAGAAATCTGTAACTGGTTAGGATCTCTTAGTTGTGAACACCACAATACTCAGACCAGTCTGACTTTTTTTTTTTTTTTTTTGAGACAGAGTCTCACTTTGTTACCCTCAGTAGAGTGCAGTACTGTCACAACTCATAGCAATCTCAAACTCTTGGGCTCAAGTAATCCTCTTGCCTCAGTCGCCTGAGTAGCTAGGAGTACTACAGGCACCTGCCATAATGCTGGGCTATTTTTAGAGACAGGGGTCTTGCTCTAGCTCAGGCTGGTCGTGAACTTGTGAGCTTGAGCAATCCACCCTCCTCGGCCTCATAGAGTGTGTGAGCCACCACACCCTGCTCTAGTCTGACTTTTCAAATTTTCTAATTTTTTTTTTTTTGACAAAGTCTCTCTGTTGCCCAGGCTAGAATGCTGTGGCATGAGCCTAGCTCACAGCAACTTCAAACTCCTGGGTTCAAGTGATCTTCCTTACTTCCTAATCTCAAAAATTCTGTGAAGGGGCTTGGCACCCGTAGCTCAGTGGTTAAGGCGCCGGCTATATACACCCAGATTGGCAAGTTTAAACCCGCCCGGGCCTGCTAAACAACAATAACAACTGTGGGGAAAAAAAAAAAATAGCCGGGCGTTGTGGCGGGTGCCTACAGTCACCAGCTACTTGGGAGGCTGAGATGAGAGAATTGCTTAAGCCCAAGAGTTTAAGGTTGCTGTAAGCTGTGACAACACAGCACTCTATTGAGGGTGACATAGTGAGACTCTGTCTCAAAAAGAAAACAAAACCAAAAACCTCTGTGAAGGGTGACCATTTTTCTTCATTTAATGGTGTAAGAAAGACCGTAATGACAAGATTAAATTCCCAGGACCAGCTCAGTGCCTGTAGCTCAGCGGCTAGCATGCCAGCCACATATACCAGAGCTGGCAGGTTCAAACTCGGCCCAGGCCTGCCAAACAACAATGACAACTACAACCAAAAAATAGCTGGGTGTTGTGGTGGGCACCTGTAGTCCCAGCTACTTGGGAGGCTGAGGCACAAGACTCGCTTAAGCCCAAGAGTTTGAGGTTGCTGTGAGCTGTGATGCCATGGCATGCTACTGAAGGCAACAAAGTGAGGTTCTGTCTCAAAAAAATAAAAAATAAATAAATAAATAATAAATAAATTCCCAGGACCCTCAGTTCTTTGGGGATGGACTAAACGACTGGCATTATTGCTTACAAAAATGTCTCAAACTTGATGAAGCTTAAGTTGAGAAATAAAGTTTGTATTTGTTATTTTTATCTTTGAATTACATCTTTCCACAAATTTTTCAAGTCACCTGATGTGTGTATAAGTTTAGATCTATCTTTAACCCAGCCATTAACTCCATTTTGTATGTAAGTTTAGTTCTATACAATGTTGTATTCCAGCATCTTCTACACCACACCAAGACCAAGACATACAACCATTTCCAAACTATGAGTATTGCTCATGTAGCCCTTTTTAAACTTTATCTACTTTCCCTCTGTTGGTAAGAGGTCTCCGTTCCTCTCACTGTGTGCCTCTCATAGAGCTGCACGATTGTCTTCCTATGTGGTGACTGGCTTTCCCAGAACAAACAATCCAAAGCAGAAGCTACAGTGCTCAATGCTTGAACCCAGAAGTTTCCCCACCCCCGTCTCCATCCTCAACTCCTAAAATTATGTCATTTTCAAAATGTTATCTGAGTGAAACAATAAAGTAACCTTTGGGAATTGGCTTTTTCATTTAATGTAATTCATCCACATTGTTACATATATCAATAGTTTGTTTCTTTTTATTGCTGAGTGGAATTCCAGGATAAAGTTGTATCTGTTTACCCATTCATCTCTTTTCACTAGCACTCTGGAAGGCTGAGCTGAGTGGATTGCCAGAGCTCCCAGGTTCAAGACCAGCCTGAGCCGAAACCCAGACCCCCATCTCTAAAAATAGCCACGCATTGTGGCAGAGGCCTGTAGTCCCACCGTGAGGGAGGCTGAGACAAGATAATCACTTAAGCCCAAGAGTTTGTGGTCTCCGTGAGCTTTGACTCCACAGTACTCTACCGAGGGCAGCAAGTAAGACTCTGTCTCAAAAAAAAAAAAAAAGAAAGAAAAGGCTCAGCGCCTGTGGCTCAACGGGCTAAGGCGCCAGCCACATACACCTGAGCTGGCGGGTTCGAATCCAGCCCGGGCCTGCCAAACAACAATGACGCTGCAACAACAAAAAAAAATGGCCGGGCATTGTGGTGGGCGCCTATAGTCCCAGCTACTTGGGAGGCGGAGGCAGGAGACTCTCTTGAGCCCAGGAATTGGAGGTGCTGTGAGCTGTGATACCACAGCACTCTATCCAGGGTGACAGCTTGAGGCTCTGTCTCAAAAAAAAAAAAGAAAAAGAAAAAGAAAAAACACCAAGGATAAATTGTGGTACATGTACACCATGGAATATTACGCAGCCTTAAAGAAAGATGGAGACTTTTCCTCTTTCATGTTTACATGGATGGAGGTGGAACACATTCTTCTTAGCAAAGTATCTCAAGAATGGAAGAAAAAGTATCCAATGTACTCAGCCTTAATATGAAGCTAATTTATAGCTTTCATATGAAGGTTAAAACTCAATTATAGCACAAGAATATGGGGAAAATGGCAAGGGAGGGGAGGGGAGCGGAAGGATGGGTGCAGGGAGGGCGATTGGTGGGATCACACCTATGGTGCATCTTAGAAGGGTACAGGTGAAACTTACTAAATGTAGAATACCAATGTCTACATATAGTGATTATGAAAAATGCCATGAAGGCTATGTTAAACAGTTCAATGAAAATATTTCAGATTGGCTCGGTGCCTGTGGCTCAGTGGGCTAAGGCACCAGCCATGTACACCTGAGCTGGTGGGTTCGAATCCAGCCCGGGCCTGCCAAACGACAATGTCGGCTGCAACCAAAAAACGGCCGGGCATTGTGGCGGGTGCCTGTGGTCCCAGCTACTTGGGAGGTGGAGGCAGGAGACTTGCTTGAGCCCAGGAATTGGAGATTGCTGTGAGCTGTGATGCCACGGCACTCTATCCAGGGTGACAGCTTGAGGCTCTGTCTAAAAAATAAAAAAAAAAAAAGGAAAAAAAAAAATATTTCAGATTGTATATGAAGTCAGCATATTGTGCCCCATGATTGCACTAATGTACATAATTATGATTTAATAAAAAAAACCCAAGGATCTCTTTCCATTTTTTGTCTGTTATAAATAAAGCTGCTATATACATTTTTGTACAGGTTTTTGTGCGAACATAGTGCAAGGTTTTGTATGAACATAAGTTTTTATTTCTCTGGGACAAATTCCTTAGAATGCAATTTCTGGGTAATATAGTAGTTTCCGTGGTTTTTTTTTTTTAGAGAAAGAGTCTCACTTTATCACCCTCAGCAGAGTGCTGTGGTGTCACACAGCTCACAGCAACCTCCAACTCTTGGGCTTAGGCGATTCTCTTGCCTCAGCCTCCCAAGTAGCCGGGACTACAGGCGCCTGCCACAATGCCCAGCTATTTTTCTGTTTTGCAGTTCAGCCGAGGCCAGGTTTGAACCAGCCATCTTAGGTATATGGGGCCGGCGCCCTACTCACTGAGCCACAGGCGCCACCCAGTTTCTGTTTTTTAAAAAATTGCCGAAATGTTCTTCAGAGTGACTGTACCATTTACATTATCACCAGCAAGGTATGAGCGAGCCAGTTTCTTTGCATTCTTACCACCATTCAATATTACTAGGTTTTTTTTGTTGTTGCTGTTGTTAGCCATTCTTGTATGTATGTAGTATGAAGCAACTTTTTAACATAAAAGCCCCTTGGGTGGCGCCTGTGGCTCAAAGGGGTAGGGCGCCGACCCCATAAGCTGGAGGTGGTGGGTTCAAGTCCATCCCTGGCCAAAACCTGCAAAAAAAAGAAAAAAAAAGAATTAAAAAAAAAATAAATAAAATAAATAAAAGCCCCTTATAGTAGAGATCTCCTTAAAAAACAAAGCTACATTTCCAGAATGAAGAGTGACTCTTCAAGAATCGCCTAAGCCCAGGAGTTGGAGGTTGCTGTGAGCTGGGTGACGCCATAGCACTCTACCAAGGGCAATAAAGTGAGACTCTGTCTCTACCAAAAAAAAAGAAGAGTGACTCTTCAGGTTGGCTCACTATTTATCTGTCAACTTACTTTGCCTTTGCATAACTACGATTCAAGTGGCTTTTATTGAATTTTCTCTGAGCCAGATGAACTGCTCCAAGTGATCCCGATTTAGGAGAGACTGATTTTTGAGGGATATATTGTTTAACTCAATGATTATATACAAACATACAGACAAGAGGGTTTTTTAAATAAGCATGAGCTTCCTAGTTTGAAATTCTACCAAAACTTAATTTAATTGCATGTAAAGGAAGGATGTTGTTATTGTTAATTTCACTGAGAAAACTCAAAAATGATTCTCAACCCCTTTTATTGGACGTCTGGGTCAGTTTTAACTGTAGGGTGGAGGATAAGAACAAAAAATGATCAGTTTGTTGGTATGACCCACTCTTATTCCGGAAGGCCTTTCTACTTCTGTCAATACTCATATAAAATCCCAACATTGGGGTGGCACCTGTAGCTCAAGTGGCTAAGGAGCCAGCCACATACACCAGAGATGGCGGGTTTGAATCCAGTCTGGGCCTGCCAAACAACAATGCCAACTACAACCAAAAAAATCGCCAGATGTTGTGTTGGGCACCTGTAATCCCAGCTACTTGGGAGGCTGAGGCGAGAGACTCGCTTAAGCCCAGGAGTTTGAGTTTGCTGTGAGCTGTGATGCGACAGCACTCTACCAGGGCAATAGCTTGAGGCTCTGTCTCAAAAAAAGAAAAAAAAAAAAAAAAGAAAGAAAAAAAGAAAAATCCCAACGCTGGGGCTGGGAGTGGTGGCTCCCACCTGTAATCCCAGCACTCTGGGAGTCCGAGGTGGATGGATTGCCTGAGCGCACTGGTTCGAGACCAGCAATAAGCAAGAGCAAGATCCCCATCTCTAAAAGTAGCCTGGTGTTGTGGTGGGGGCCTGTAGTCCCAGCTACTCCAGCAGGCTGAGGCAAGAGAATCACTTAAGCCCAGGAGTTTGAGGTTGCTGTGAGCTATGATGCCAGGACATTTTACCAAGGGGTACAAAGTGAGACTTTGCCTCAAAAAAAAAAAAAAATAGGGCCGTGCATGTGGCTCAGTAGGTAGGGCGCTGGCGCCATATACCGAGGGTGGTGTGTTCAAACCTAGACCCAGCCAAACTGCAACAAAAAAAATAACTGGGCATAGTGGCAGCCACCTGTAGTCCCAGCTACTCAGGAGGCTGAGGCAAGAAAATCGCCTAAGCCCAGGAGTTGGAGGTTGCTGTGAGCTGTGATGCAACAGCACTCTACCGAGGGCAATAAAGTGAAACTCTGTCTCTAAAAAAATAAAAATAGGGCGGCTCATGGAGTAGGGCACTGGCCCCATATACCAAAGGTGGCAGGTTCAAACCCGGCCTCGGCTGAACTGCAAAACAGAAAAATAGCCGAGCGTTGTGATGGGCACCTGTAGTCCCAGCTACTCAGGAGGCTGAGGCAAGAGAATCGTCTAAGCCTGGGAGTTGGCGGTTGCTGTGAGCTGTGATGCTACGGCACTCTACCGAGGGTGATAAAGTGAGACTCTGTCTCTACAAAATAAATAAATAAATAAAATAAATAAACCCCAACATTGACAGTGCTTCTTTGTTGAGGCCCAGTTACCCTCAAGCAAAGACAAGGACCTTGGTTTGAATGAGGATGGTCTAGATGTCTGCTCTTCTTGTAGTTATCTTCTCTTTTCAAGGCCCCTTATTAGTAATCTCTCTTTTCTTAAATAAACTGGCATCTTTCTCTTTCTTTCTATAAAGATAAAACTAAGTACTCTTAAGTCATTCTTTGTTAAGTATTCACCTTAACCAAGGAAAGAAAATTTATTTACAATTTTTATTTTATAGAGACAAAGTCTCACTTTATCGCCCTCAGTAGAGTGTCGCGGCATCACAGCTCACAGCAACCACCTACTCCTGGGCTTAGGGGATTCCCTTGTCTCAGCCTCCCAAGTAGCTGGGACTATAGGCGCCCGCCACAACACCCAGCTATTTTTCTGTTGCAGTTTGGCCGGGGATGGGCCTGAACCCGCCATCCTTGGTATATGGGGCCGTCGCCCTACTGACTGAGCCACAGGCGCTGTCCTTTACAATTAGTTTTATTCTCTATTATCTAAGAACAGTGACTAACAGGTTGTAATGGGCTCAACACATTTTTTTTTTAGGTTAGTCAAGTGAAGCAGTGGGAGAGGAGAAGAAACAAAGGAATCTGTAACCTGTTGTCATCAATTAGTTGTAAACACCACTGCACTCTGACCAGCCAACACATATTTGTTGAATAAATTTTGAATGAAATCACATAGTTCATATTTCAATGTTTGTTAGTAAGGTGGTTTTAGTGAATGCTAAGGGTGTGGGCTTTGGAGTCAAACAGATATGTTCAAGCCTGAACCTCTCCACTCATTAGCTTTGCTACTTCTTTGGGATGCAATTTTCTTTTCTCTGAGTAGTATGTGTTATATAAGTATGAGCATGAGAGGGCACAATGTACTGAAATACTTAGCATAGAGCAGGCACAGAGTATGTGCTAAACAACTTTACTGTGATTATTATTTCCAATGTCTAGCTGATAGGGCACCAGAATCTAAGCTACCACAAAACAGTGAATGGATATAACTTGAAACTTTTCTTTGTCTTTGATCCAGTACAGACTCTGGCATACAATAACCAGCACTCAGTATATGTGAATTAAAACATATGTGTAAGGCTAGGTGTTGTGGCTCACACCTATAATCCTAGAACTCTTAAGGCCAAAGTGGGCGGATTGCCTGTGCTCACTGGTTGAAGACCAGCCTGAGCCAGAGCAAGATCTCATCTGTCAAAAAGAGCTGGGTGTTATGGCAGGCTCCTGCAGTTCCAGCTACTTGGGAGCTTGAGGCAAGAGAATCGCTTAAGCCCAAGTGTTGGTGGTTGCTGTGAGCTGTGATGCCACAGCATTCTACTGAGGGTAACAAAATGAGATTCTGTCTCAATAAAAAAAAAAAAAGAACAAATAAATAAATAAAATAAAACATGTGTGTATGCATGTATTGCATTTGGGGTAGCCCAATAACTGAAGGGCTGAAATCAGTACTCCATTCATTGCTGATGAGTCAGTTTTGTGCACACAATGGATGCTACTGAATAAAGTACATGACGGGCTCAGCGCCTGTGGCTCAAGCGGCTAAGGCGCCAGACACATACACCTGAGCTGGCAGGTTCGAAACCAGTCTGGGCCGGCCAAACAACAATGACGGCTGCAACTAAAAAATTAACCAGGCTTAATCAACCTGCAATGGCTCACGCCTGCAATCCTAGTGCTCTGGGAGGCTGAGGTGGGTGGATTGCTTGAGCTCACCAGTTCCAGACCAGCCTGAGCCAGAGCCAGACTCATCTCTAAAAATAGCCGGGCATTGTGGTTGGCTCCTGTAGTCCCATCTACTTGGAAGGCTGAGGCAAGACTATCTCTTGAGCCCAAGAGTTTGAGGTTGCTGTGAGCTATGGTGACACAGCACTCTACCCAGGTTGACAGAGCCAGGCGTTGTGGCAGGCGCCTGTGGTCCCAGCTACTTGGGAGACAGAGGCAAGAGAATTGCTTGAGCCCAGGAGCTGGAGGTTGCTGTGAGCTGTGATGCCATGGCACTCTACCCAGGGTGACAGCTTGAGGATGTGTCTCAAAAAAAAAAAGTATATGACCAAATTCTGGTCCATGGCTACTGACCAAATATGAACCATTCAGTAAATTCAGTGAACCCCAAACAGAAGTGGGGTCGACTATACTGTTCTTCTGATTACTTCTGCAAAAACAACTCCTGTAGAGGCTACTTTCTCAAGATACAGTTTGGGATTCAATATTTACATTCAAAGCAATACACACACACACACACACACACACACAATGTATTCAACTCAGAAAAATAATGTAATAACCCTGCAGTTTGAAAATCGAGAAAAGAAGTACTGATTATGCAGGGTTCCCAAACCCAAATCTCACCCCTATAATCATGTCTGTTTTACTCTCTGTAATGTGCTTGGTTAAATAATGGACTTGGTCACTAGGAAGTTGTTATTTCTGTGTCTTCATCTCTGAAATAAGGCCTGCAAAATTTCTTCTAGAAATACCTTTGGAAAGTACTTTAAAATTCTTGCAGAGGAATGATTTACTGTGAAAAAGGTAATTCCTGTTCTATTTCTATCAAGTTCTTGCCTAGCTTTAGGCTTAATCAACCCGCAATGGCTCACGCCTGCAATCCTAGTGCTCTGGGAGGCTGAGGTGGGTGGATTGCTTGAGCTCACCAGTTCCAGACCAGCCTGAGCCAGAGCTAGACTTCATCTCTAAAAATAGCCGGGCATTGTGGTCAGCTCCTGTAGTCTCATCTACTTGGAAGGCTGAGGCAAGACTATCTCTTGAGCCCAAGAGTTTGAGGTTGCTGTGAGCTATGGTGACACAGCACTCTACCCAGGTTGACAGAGTGAGACTTTGTCTCAAAAAAAAAAAATTTAAATATGCAAAATAAAATAAAACAAAAAGTCTGCCATTTTGGCAATAACACTTCATCTCTTTAGTGGAAAGAAGTGGAGGGAAAATGTAGATAAGCATAAAGGAAGGAAAAAAGGAGGAGGGAGGGAAGAGGATGCACTGGATGTGAGAAAGCTCTTGTCAGAAGCTCTGCACACGGCTTCTGCTCCATCTACAGATGTGTGAGTCTGTGTAAAAACAATTGACTCTCTGGGCTCTTTCCTAATTTGTAAAGCTTCAGAGACAGTGTTGGCAAGGCAGGTTGGTTAGATGATTTCTAAGTGTGCTTCCATTTTTTTTTTTTTTTCACTCTATCTAAGGAGTCTCAAACTGCAGCAAGCAAGCCAAACCTTGCTGACACCTGTTTTTGCACATCCATGAGGTTAGGATGGCTTTACATTTTTAAATGGTTGAAAAAATGAAAATACTAACATTTCATGATATGTGAAAATTACCTAAATTTAAATTTCCACATAGTAAATAATTTTCATGTATTATTGAAATACAGGAACAATCATTTGGTTTACACATCGTCTATGGACGATTTTATGCCAAGATATTTTACATGTTGAGTAGTTGCCACAGAGACCTCAAGGCCTCACAAAACCAAAAATATTTACCATCACTCCCTTTACAGAAAAAGTTACTTAACACGTGTTCTATGCATATGTAGTATACCTGTTTATTTGGAGTTGATTCATCTCTTTTATAGGAAGTGTGCATTCATCAGATATTTTTCAAAATGTTTTTATTAGATTCCATATACCACCCCCCCCTTCGTTTTGCTCAACACTGGACTCCTAGCGCCTTGCACAGTGCTCACACATAGCAGGGGCTTAGTACTTGTTGTGGGATACACATTCTAACCTCTATGCTAAGTTGGTGATTTCAAAACTGGAAAAGGAATTTCTCAGCTAGTACAAAGTAAGTTGCCTATTTTGGTAACTTGCAATTTTTCTTTTTTAAAAAATTATTTTTGCTGATCAAAATTCTTCCTGCAACCCCCCCAACTTCACTAAATTTTAGATATGCAGTGCAAAGATAATTTTAAAAAGTATTAGCACTAAATAAAGCATTTGTCAATAATACTAGTAAAATTGAAATGGCCTCAGCCTTTTGCATCCGTTCGCCACGTTTTAAAAATGACGGTTATAGGATTCCAAAGCATAGTTGTCAGAAACATTCTGCGTAATTAAAATGCAGCGCAAAAAATACAAGGTTTAGCGCCGATCAAAATGAAAGTGTAAGGGGAAAAAAGTAAAATTTTGCATTCCGTGCATTGTGTGGAACGTGAACGTATTGCACGTTGAGCGGCAGATTTACTACAGCTGAGTCATTTCGGGACACAAGTGTGTGTTTCCAGGAAAATTGAGAGGAAGGAACCAGGCTGAGGGGCTCGCCGGGTTCCCCCAGGCACTCGCAGCAGCAGACACCAGTATTCCGTGGCGGGCGGCGGCGTGGTCGGAAAAGAAGCGGTGGCCCCTTTAAGAGGCACAGTACCTTCTCCAAGATACCATCTTGCACCAAGAGCTCGCTTAAGCCTACCTTGCTATATCCCTCCTCGCTGATTGGGTACGGCCGGCAGGCGGGGCGAGAGAGACTTTTCATTGGCCTTGAGCGCACGGCCCTCTGTTTTTTATTGGTTGTCACGCCCGCCACTCGGCAATGCCTCCCGCCCACCCGAGCCTTCGGGCTAGGTTGAGTGAGGGCTCTTGGGTTAGTTCCTGTTAGGCCCCGTCCGGGGGAGTAGGTTGAATCTCCTAAGATGCCCGGTGGGCTGGGGCACCGGGAGCTGTGAAGGGGCGTGAGGAGGCGGCGAGTGAAGACCCACGGCAGGCCTGAAGAAGAGCGGCGGCCGAGCCCGCCTTCCCTGCACCATGCTCATAGAGGATGTGGATGCCCTCAAGTCCTGGCTGGCCAAGTTACTGGAGCCGATGTGAGTGAGCCGGGCCGGGCCGGGGTGGCGAACGTGGGCGTTGGGGGCCCGCGGGGTCGTGGGGGAGGGGAGCGGCGGGGCGCTGCGGGCCGCGGCCGGAGGTCCCGGCGACGCGGTCCCCGGAGTACTCTCCCCATTGTGGGGGGAGTGGAAGCGGGAGAGGGAGGGCCGGGGACGTGCCCGCGGTGTCGGTGTAGGGCTGGGGGGGCGAGGACGGCCAGGGCTTTCTAAACGTAAATATCGGGGTGCGGGGTCCGCGGCGGTGGTGAGGAGATTTGAAATGCTGCTGTTGGAGAACCGAGGGGTAGCCGGGCCATCGAGGTGTTTCTTTTTGACGTGGATGTTGGAATATTTTGAAGGGATTAGCAGGATATCGAGGGTTTTACAAACAGTATTATTCCTGGACTGGAAGGTTTGGATCTAGAAGCAGAATATCGAGGGCCTTTTCTAGATACTAGGGCAGGCAGGGATAGCAGGGACTTTGACGCTTTACAGCGTGAATTGATGGATTCTGAGAGTTCAGAAATACTGGAAGATTTAAAAAATACTGTGGAGTGGCCAAAAGGGATATGTGGGTTTGGAAGGGTTTTAGAAATCAGTTGGGGGAGCACATGCGTATGATAGCAAGGATATTAAAGAATTTTAATTACTGAAGAGTGATTGTGCTAGGAGTACTGGTGATTTTTAGGTACCATTGGAGGCTGGGAAGAAAATTGAGTTTTTTAAAAATTCACTTGAGGGTTGAAAGGGCTGTTATGTAGTATTATTTGTGGTGAGTTTGAAAGGGGTTATGCTTGAAGCATTTGAGGGATTTTTACATACAGACATTGAAGGGAGAAAAGGAGTAGTAGAAAGAATAAGGGATTTGTAAAATGTTAAAAGATTGAGAGGACAGCTGAAGATAATTGGGGTGTAAGATTATTGTTGAGAGCTGAAAAGAGTAAAATATTTTGAGTAGCGTTAGATAGTTGTAAAAGTATTACTGGGAAGGTTGAAAGGGATAGCAGAGGTATCAACTTTTTGTTTTATAGCCATTTTAAAGAGGTGGGTTTGTGGGGTGTTTATTAAGGGGATCTGGGATATAGACTCTGGAACAGATCATCTAAACCTATATCCCAGATTAGGGGATGATGAGATGGAGAGATGTCTTGTGGATGATGAGATGGAGAGATGTCTTTAACTCTTTGAAAGAGGGAATGGAAGGGAAAGAATCATCATTTCCTGTCCCCTCTGCATGTCTGTTTCTTATTTATACTGAAAGGGGGTAGATGAGCTGAGCAGGCTTTGATTGATTAGATCAGATTGCATTAGTGGAAACAGCATTTTTCAGAGGTCAAAAAAAAAAAAAAGGAGTAACTTGGAAGATGGGGAGGCATAGTAAAGTTGGGACTGTTGGGAGACAGTATCAAGCTAATTCCCAGTCATCCGTTTCTTGGTCCTCCTGAGAAACCTTGTTTAATTAACTTCTGTTTTTTTTGCTACTTTAGTTTCTTGGGTGAGAAGAACACTTAGGCAGAGAGTTGTCTGTAGTCCATTGTGTCATCTTTGCAAAGGCAAGATGTGTAAGGGAAACAGAATTAAAAAACAGGAGTTTTTTGATGTCTGAAGTGGTATTTGCATTCTGAGGAGGTGTGTCAGTTCAGCCCAGGTATAAATGAATGAATGAATAAATGTATACTAAGTGCTTCTGAGTTTAAGTCTAATGGTGGTCTAGTTAAAGTGAAAATGGATACACAAGTTTTGTATAAGAATGTGGGTTTCTTCTTTTAAAAAAATGAATGAGCCTCTTGAACGTGCTTTTTCCCCCCCCTACAATAAAAAGTTTGAGGGTACAAAGACGGAAATGGGGCGGCACCTGTGGCTCAGTGAGTAGGGCATCGTCCCCATATACCAACAGTGGTAGGTTAAAGCCTGCCCCGGCCAAACTACAAAAAAAAAAAAAAAGCTGGGCATTGTGGCAGGCACCTGTAGTCCCAGGAACTCGGGAGGCTGAGGCAAGAGAATCACCTAAGCAAAACAGCTGAAGGTTGCTGTGAGCTGTGACGCCCCCGCACTCTACCGAGGGCCATAAAATGAGACTCTGTCTCTTAAAACAACAACAACAACAAACAAAACAAGGGCAGCGCCTGTGGCGCAAAGGAGTAGGGCGCCAGCCCCATATGCTGGAGGTGGCGGGTTCAAACCCAGCCCTGGCCAAAAACTGCCAAAAAAAACCCAACCAAAGATGGAAATGGATTGTGGTGAAGGTGGGAAATAAGATTTAGTGAAATTGACTAGATATGGAAAAGGCTGGCAAAAGAAAAAGGTACATATGTTTACAAAATGCCTTTATCTTTGTTATTTCTTTATTTTGTACACCTGCTATTTTTTTTTTTTTTAGAGACAGACTCTCATTTTGTCGCCCTCGGTAGAGGGCTGTGGTGTCACAGCTCACAGCAACCTCCAGCTCTTGGGCTTAAGCCATTCTCTTGCCTTAGCCTCCCAAGTAGCTGGGACTACAGGCACCCACCACAACGCCTGGCGATTTTTTGTTGTAGTTTGGCTGAGGCCAGGTTCGAACCTGCTACCCTCAGTATATGGGGCTGGTGCCCTACTCACTGAGCCACAGGCGCTACCTACACCTGCTATTTTTGTTGCCATTTTTTTTTTTCCCCTACAATTTTCCATACAGTCCCTGATTTTGTGTGTTGGTAGAGATCCATTTGAAAGTATTAGACATGTATTTTATGTCTTGGGTAGAAGATAATAACTTTTGACATTATACTTACTTGCTTGTTTTTCTTTTTAACTCCCTAAAATATGTTCTCTGGGTAAGATTTTTTTTTTTTTCTCTGTAATTAAAAAGTAAGTTTGGGTAGGAGCTTCATCATGGTAAGGCTGTGCTAGGTTGTGTTTTTTTTTTTTTTCTTTGTAGAGACAGAATCTCACTTTATTGCCCTGGGTAGAGGGCCCTGTCATCACACAGCTCACAGCAACCTCCAGCTCCTGGGCTTAGGCGATTCTCTTGCCTCAGCTTCCCGAGTAGCTGGGACTACAGGCGCCCGCCACAATGCCCGGCTATTTTTTTGTTGCAGTTTGGCCGGGCCGGG
>CAUYRH010140599.1:0-16121 GCA_963574655.1 Perodicticus potto
TTTTTGAGACAGAGCCTCAAGCTGTCACCCTGGATAGAGTGCTGTGGCGTCACAGCTCACAGCAACCTCCAATTCCTGGGCTCAAGCGAGTCTCCTGCCTCCGCCTCCCAAGTAGCTGGTACTACAGGCGCCCGCCACAACACCCGGCCATTTTTTGGTTGCAGCCATCATTGATGTTTGGCGGGCCCGGGCTGGATTCGAACCTGCCAGCTCAGGTGTACGCGGCTGGCGCCTTAGCCCGTTGAGCCACAGGCGCCGAGCCCGGAATGCTAATTTTTTAACCAAATATTTAATTGAAAAATATCCGATAGCCAGGCATTGTGGCAGGCGCCTGTAGTCCCAGCTACTTGGGAGGCTGAGGCAAGAAAATAGCCTAAGCCCAAGAGCTGGAGGTTGCTGTGAGCTGTGATGCACAGCACCCTACAAGAGCAACAAAGTGAGACTCTGTCTCTAAAAAAAAAAAGAAAGAAAAACATCCTACATGGAAGCACTTACAGCTAGCGTCGTGTAGCAATGGCTATCTGGGAAGTTGTGCAGTTGTGGGCTCTCTGCCATGTGATGTAACCAAGCAGAGGCCGGACAAGTATCTCTGTCTGAGAGCTTATCAAAGGGACTCCTACATGGGTGATCAGGGCTAAGATTCCTTCCAACTTTGAAATTCTGGAATTCTCACAGTCACCTTACAGTGTACCTGGTGGGTGACAGGAACAAAGCAGTGGACAAAGAGAGCAGTCGAGGCACAGAGAGGTCCAGTCACACAGAGAAATTTGGGGACAAGTCAAAACTAGTGATGCTCTATTCCTCCTGTGCTTTATAGCTCACAGATTATTCCACACCAGTCTTAGAGGTATGCAAGATAAGAAGCTTCAGGACCATTTTACAGATGTGGACACTGAGGCAGAGAAAAGCTAAGTGTCTTGCGTGAGGTCCCACAGCCAGGCAGTGATTTTTTCTAACTCCAAACCCAACCTTCTTTCCCTGGATGTCAGACTCACCCCAGGGATTAAAGAGGCTGAGTGAGCCTGAGTTGCCATAGTGACGGCCTTCAGAATCACACCTGCAATATGCGTAGTAGGACAGACCTGAGGAACAGCATCTTTTCTGTCACTCTCTTACAGGGGAGGTGCTCCTGGCAGGCGGGAAGGCCCTGAAGTTTCTGTTGGCTGTATCGGGTGCTGACAGGTACACATGGTGTTTCCCCTCAAGGGAGGGCAGCGGCTAAACCACTAGCAGGCCACAAAGCATTTGGATGCCAAGGTGTTGAATCACTGAGGTCTCACCCATAAGACCAGCTGGGACAAGGAGTCTAACCAGGGTGGGGACACACTGCTTTTGGAATTCTTAATGAGCAGCTTGATGCCCTTGAGTGTCAATGGCCTTTCCCACAATGCCTCTGGGGCAGGTGATCCAGCTTGCCCAAGCATTCCTGGACTCCCCAGCAAGAGGCACTACTGGACAGATGCAAAAAATTTGTCCTTATGGTACAAAATCATACACGCTCACTGTGAAAAAAATGTTTTTTTTTTTTTGGCCAGGGTTGGGTTTGAACCTGCCACCTCTGGCATATGGGACGGGCGCCTTACTCCTTTGAGCCACAGGAGCCCCCCAAAAAATGTTTTAATGTCGATAAGCAAAAAGGAAAAGAATTAAGGTATCTTATAATCCCACCATCCAGAAACTGACATTTGGTCTGTCTCCCTCGTTATATATTTTATTTTTATTCTTACTTACAGAGAGTCATACTATTTATACTATTTACAACTTCCTTCTTTCACCTAATGCATTGTGTTTTTCCAGTTCAATAAATGTCCATTTATAGCCTAATTTTAAAAGCAGCATGGAAAGCTATTGTAAAGTTATATACCATTATTATCGATCAGGTCCCCAGTAGGGGTTGGCTATTTAGTTTCTTTTTGTTGTTGTTTGGTTTTCTAAATAATGGTGCAGTGAACAATCCTATGCTAAATTCTTTGCCCATGTCCTTAATTATTTTCCTTAGGATAAATTCCTAGAAGTGAGAATGCTAGGTCAAAGGCACGCATGTTTATAGTCTTGTAGTGCTTGTTTTAATTGCTGCTTTAGTGTAGTATTCATCCACAGTCAATTCTTGGTCATGCAGGAGTGGTGGTGGGTGACACGGACAAAGCAGCGGACAAGATAGTGGAATATTGACATTTCCAATGTACTCACATCTGAAAATGGTGCTACCTGGAAATTAGCGATGTTCTAGCCAGAGTCATGTGGCCAGGGAGGAAGGGGCCAGGAGATTGTCTGATTTCTCCCAGTCTGGTGTTCAGTTTAAAATTCTTTCCTGCTATTCACCAGAGCCACAAACCAAAAGATGCCTTATCTCTGCATCTTCTTTCTTTTTTTCTTTTGGAGACAGAGCCTCAAGCTGTCGCCCTGGGTAGAGTGCTGTGGCATCTGGGTAGAGTGCTGTGGCATCACAGCTCACAGCAACCTCCAATTCCTGGGCTCAAGAGAGTCTCCTGCCTCAGCCTCTCAAGTAACCGGGACCACAGGCACCCGCCCCCCGGCCATTCTTTGGTTGCAGCCGTCATTGTTGTTTGGCGGGCCCGGGCTGGATTCGAACCTGCCAGCTCAGGTGTACATGGCTGGCGCCTCAGCCCGCTGAGCCACAGGCGCCGAGCCTGCATCTTCTTTCTTTTCTTCTGGTCTCTGTATACGTGTGGGTCTGTCTTAAAGTCTCTGTCTCCCTCTGTGTCTTTTTGACTCTGTCTCTCTCCTCTCCCCGTCTCTGTCCTCTCACTCTTTCTCTTTTTCGACCTAAGGGAGAAACAACTATTTTCTGGTTAAACAAATCTATGTTGATATAAAGTCAAGTGTTAAGCACAGCACTTGCTGGGTGCAGAGAGGAGGGATAAATTTAGCTTACTTCTTTATGCATCTCCATACTTTCCAGCACCTTCTCCAATTTAAAGGCCTCCTGCCAAGCTGCAGGCTGCTAGGCTCTGAGACTGTGTCGCACACTGACCACAGCAAGGTAGGATTTAGAAGCAGCACTGCAGGCCCAGAGTGTCTTGGTAAAGGAACTCAAGGTTGTCTGTGCCCAACTCCCAGATCACACTAACTGCATCTACTGCTCAGAGAATGAGACCCTCTGAGAGCAAGTCTTTGTGATCCTCCTTCTCCCTCCTGAGAATCACTCCCTCCCTCCTATCACTGTGCTTTGCCCATCAAACGCTCTTCCGAAACTTTCCCTATAAGCTAGAAATTCCTCCAGGGAAGAGAGGCCGAATTCCCTTCACCCAGCAAGCCTTCCACAACGTTTGACCAGTGCTTAGAGCTTGTTCAATGTGTGAACAAAGAAAAAGAAAAGGCTGAGAATAATGGAGTGCTCCCAGGGAAGAACTACTTAAGTTAATTAACCTTGAAGGCAAGGTTTTCCCAGACAGATGGATAGAAACAGTTAACCATACTGATTAGTGTGATCAACTCACCAGGTTTTAAGTGAATAAGATGCTGGGCCTGGGAGATTTTGAAGGGCACTTTGAAGACATATTTTCAAGTTTCAGCCACTCAGGGAGTCTTTTACCCTTTTTTGTGCTCACATGTATTACTTGGAAAAAGCATATAGGTTTTAGAACCAGGCAGCTTTGGTTCAAATTCCAGTTTCACCATATGCTATGTGGGTCATAACCAGCCAGTTAAATAACTTCATTTAGCCTCAATTTTGCCATCTGTAAAATGGGCATAAGAACACCTACCTTACTGGGTTGTCGTGAGGCACATATTTTTTAAAGTGCCTACACACAGTAAGTGCTCTGTATTGGTATTCCAGTAATCCCATACGTGATCATGGACGAAGATTCTTGATGATTCTGCCTCTCAGCTTGCTTATCAGAACAGGGAACAATGATCCCTGCCCACATCCTTATCAAGTTGTGGTCAGGCTCACTTGTGGGCCATATCTAAAGACCAAAGTAATAGCATAGATGTGTGCTCTTGCTTCAGAGTAGTATAGGCATGGCTGCAGTGTACTCCCTCTCCTACCAACTTGGGGGACCCTACAGGTTTAGTAGGGGGAAAGGGGGAACTAGAAAAAGTATTGCAGGTGAAGAAAAGGGATAACCGTGTTTCCCTTTTAAACGGATAATATTCCCCCCTTTAGGAGGACAAGGATGGTCTCTGTTTTATTCATTCTTTTTCCCCTAGAACGTGGTAAGCACTTAATAAGCCCCGTGGATGCATGCATGAATAATGGATAAATGAATGAATTTCCGAAATTGAAGGACACTGAGACCCGAAGAGGGAAGTAGCTATTCCGTGACCCAGAGGGTTTCTCTTCCCCTCCTCCACATGGCTTCTTGCTAAGTGAAAAATCCTAGAAAGACAGGCACTTGAGGCTGACGATTGAGCTGCTGGGGATCCGGTTCACAGGGGGCGGGAATTAGGTCTGCTCTGCTGGATGATCGGCTGCGGAGCTCGGAGCACCGTACTGCAGGACTGTCTCCGGCGGACTGGTAGCCTAGCAACAGCCTCCAGCTCGACCAATCACCGCGAGGCGCCGTCACACTGGCCCTGCTCTCCCCATCCCCGGGGCGGTGGGCACACGCGCGGCGGCAGGATGGCGGCTGCAGCAGCCCTTGGAGAGGCGCCGGAGAGCAGCGCTTTCCCAGGAAAGCCCTGGCAAGTCTCAGAATCCCTGCATGGAGCATCTGAGACTCTGCTTCTCCTACCTGGTCCCTAATTGCAGGATGAATTGTAGGCTGAATTTTCTTTTCTTTTTTCTTTTTTCTTTTTTTGAGACAGAGTCTCACTATGTCACCCTCGGTAGAGTGCTGTGGCGTCACAGCTCACAGCAACCTCAGACTCTTGGGCTTAAGCGATTCTCTTGCCCCAGCCTCCCAAGTAACTGGGACTACAGGTGCCTGCCACAACGCCTGGCTATTTTTTTGTTGTGGTGGTTGTAGTTGTCATTGTTGTTGAGTAGGCCCTGGCCGGGTTTGAACCTGCCAGCCCCAGTGTATGTGGCCAACACTCTAAGCACTGAGCTATCAGCGCCGAGCCTGTAGGCTGAATTTTCCTGTGGGTATATCCTGACTACCCGACTCCACTATACTAATAATTCTTACCTTAACAATAGTCCTTTACCCAAGCAGGCCTTCCCGCCTGTAGTCTCAGTTTATCGTCATAGTGACAGCCATTCCATGAGGAGCAGTGACCTCGGTTTATTCACTGGTTTTTTTTTGTTGTTGTTTGTTTGTTTTGAGACAGAGCCTCAAGCTGTCGCCGTGGGTAGAGTGATGTGGCATCACAGCTCACAGCGACCTCCAACTCCTGGGCTCAAACAATTCTCCTGCCTCTGCTTCCCAAGTAGTTGGGACTACAGGTGCCTGCCACAACGCCAGGCTATTTTTTGGTTGCAGCCATCATTGTTGTTTGGTGGGCCCGGGCTGGATTCGAACCTGCCAGCCCAGGCGTATGTGGCTGGTGCATTAGCCGCTTGAGCCACAGGCGCCGAGCCAGTTTATTCGCTATTTTGTTTCTATGCCCTACACTGCAGTGGCATGCACTGAAAAACAGTTTGGCTTGAAGCTCCAGCATTGCTACTAGAAGGCCCCTAGAGACCCAATGGGACAGTAAATTTTTGGTCAGGAAGCCTTTTTCAAAACAAATCTTAAATGGAAACCCTATATATAAAACAGCTAAAAACAGGACTGTTCTGGGTTGAAACTAGATGGGGTTCTAAAACCTGTCCCTTTGCCCCTCCTCATCTTAGGAAGAAAGCCTATCAAAGCATCACCCGGAAACTCTTCAACTTCTTGGAGCCTGGGTCAAAAATACTACTCTCAACTAATTCTCTCATTGTATAGGGAAAAAAATCTCACCCAGGATGAAGGTTAAGATCAATAAACATTGGCTAGGTAGATGGATAGATGTTAAGTGATGGATATACCCTAAATCAGGCAGTTTTTGTTAGTAGAACTAGAGTGTATGAGAAAACCCAGATTTTTCTGCTGTTCTGAATGCTTAGAGGCTTTAGCCAAAAGCAAAACAACTCTGACCTATTTCGCACTTAAAACCAAACCAAACAAAACAATATTTTTTAATGGATGATAGCAATCCTCCACACAGACCTTTCTCTAACCCTAAGAGTTTGCTAAAGAATTGGGTTTAAAAGTTCAGATTGTCTTATATCAAGTTGCTATGGCAACAGAAGTGCCTCCCACTGGTTCATCACTTGGGCTTCATCACAGTGTCCTCAGCCTCCTTCCCTATCCTCTGGTGCTGGGCCCGGGGCCTCCTCCTGCCCCCATGTGCCTCTCCCTGGGAATCCAGCTCCCCTTACTACATTGCATTGCACGGTCTCACTCGGCACCTAAAGTGAAGCAAACAGAGAGGGCTGTGTCCAGAAAGTTCTCTGGAAACTCTAACGCATTCAGGGCTGTTGCCCCCACCCTTTTCTGTCTATTTTCTCTGGTGGACTTAGAAGTCCGCTTGGGATCCTGCTCCAAGGTAGAATCCCCAGCACTGACCCCATCTGGGCTGTGGCCCGTCGTGCCCTACAGATTGTGACAGTGGTGAAGTAGGCATCCCTAGTTGTTTTGCTCTGTGTATGTGGTCAGGGGACCTCCAGAGGAAGTCCTCTAAAAGTATATCCTCTCTTGGGATTCTCTCTAATTAGGGCACCACCGCAGACAAAGGCCCACGCCTCCCTGCCAACTAGGTTCCCTCCCTTTCAAAACCCTGATGAGGAGAGCTAATTTCTGCCAACGGGAGTGATTCACGCCCAAGCTGTCTGACTGAGGCTCCAGTTGTTGTGCCTGTCACCCAAGTCCCTCTCCATCCAAGTTATGTGCACCTTGAAGTCCTCACGAAACAACAGGGTTGTAAGCCCGCCCCAGCTGTTCACTGCTCTGAACAGCTCCTACCTTTTGGTACCTCCTTGGTTCCGGCCTCTGTGCCAGGCTCGGAGGCCTTGCTGTCTTGTTTAATTTTCACAACACTCTTTGGAGGTAAGTACTATGGTTATCTCTCTTTACAGATGAGGAAACTGAGGCTAAAGAGTAACTTGCCCAACGTCACCAGCTCGAAACCAGCGGAGTTGGCCTCCAAGTCATGAAGGCCTCAAAACCAATTCTGTTTTTACCACAGCTTGCTGCCCCCACCAGGCACACGCCTTTCACACCTCAAAACCTCAATTTCCCACTGTGGCATGAGAAGGTGGGACCAGACACCTCCACAAAGGCTCTCTGGGAACCAGCTGAGGTCTAGCTCCTAAGGGCTCAGATGTCCCTGGGAGACAGGAAGACTCTCCAGAGCAACAGAACCCAAATCACATGTTCAAACGTAGGCCCCCTGGTACCCAGAGCCTCTTCTCAGGCCAGGTCACCAGGTCAGTCTCTTCTGTACCAGTAAACACATCCTGAAAAATCCTGCTACTCTCTACCTACTTTTATTTTTTACCATCTCTCCAGGCCTTACCGTAAATCACAGCTTTCGATCCTCTTCCTCCGTAAAGCCTTCCCTGATCACCCTTCTCTGAGCTCTTTCTCTCTCCCCTTCCCCTCAACAATTGCCTCTGGCATGTACTGTCTGTGCCATTGATCCCCGGCTGTCTTGAGCTGACTGCCCTGTCTCTCTGGTTGGCTGCATCCCTTGAGGACAGGCCCTGTATCAAGAATACCCTTCTTCCCCATTATTGCCTCGCTCAGTGTTGAATACTTAGTAGTATAAGAATGAATAAACAAATTATTTAATGCTCTAAGAGAAGGATGTGTTCTGTTTTCCTGCCACACTACAGGAACTTAATAAATGTTTGCTGAATAAACTAATGATAAATGAGTGAAAGATAAAACAATGAATGAACAAACTGAAGGAGACTAAAGAGGGTTCTCTATCCTACTGGGCTGTTGGACTGGGCTGACAAGCATCTTTCCGCGTGGTGCTCAGGAAAGTGGAATTCTCTGGCGACTTAGTCAGTCTGATAGAGCAAACCACGGAGCAGTCTGCTGCATCCAGCTCACTTCTAACTCGTGATCTGCAGGGGTGGACACGAGACTCTAAGCTGGGGCTGAGGAGAAGATTCTTCCTTACATGGTGGTTTCACGAGGACAGAATGGGGTTACCCTTAGGACCTGTGGGTCAAAGCCCAATACAGGGGAGCCAAAAAAGTCTGGAGGTTTGTGTACCATTTGTTTGCCTGTTTTCCCCCTGGAATTGCAAATGAAGCTCAACTGTCTTTCCTGAATTTGAGCCCAAAGTGAAGCAAAGAAAACAATGCTATTTTAGTACAGTCTAAGTGAGCTGGTTTAAAAATGGATCCACCAAGGGCAATGTGGGATCCTGGATTGGATCCTGGGACAAAGAAAAGACCTTAGTAGGAAAACTGGTGAAATTCTAATCAAGACTGCAGTATAGTTAATAGTGATGTATCAACATTGATGTCTTCATCTTAGCAAGGGTACCAGAGTCACATAAGGTGTTAACACCAGGGGAGACCAGGTGAAGGATGTATACAACTATCTGCACTATTTTAGCAACGTTTCTGTAAATCTAAAAGTATTCCAAAATAAAAAGGTTGTTATTATTAAATTAAAAAAAAAACACCACAGATCGAGTAAGGCTGTTAGACACACAGTTCGTGTCTGCTGATCCTAGGGGGGTAGGTTAATGTATGTCACCTACCCAAGTCGCTTTCCAAATAGATGTTTCTACTGCGTAAGCAACACCTTCAGAGCTTTACCAGATTTTTCATTATATGTTCTTCTACCTAAAAGTCCAAGGAATGGTTTGGGGAAATCTTTATCCATTTGGCTGGAGAGGTTTAAACATGTAAAACACAAGTTCCTTTAAATGAGTTGAAAGGTACTGATTCCTACATGGTAGTGGGAATTACAACAACCACCCCATAATAACATCATTTCTATAGTATTTTATTAAAAATCTGTTTTGTACCTGGTATTTTGTATCCTCAATGAATCCCCAACAATGAAAAAAAAATCTGTTTTATGTTTTGTATTTGTCATGTCATTTTTTTGTTTGTTTGTTTGTTTTGTTTTGTTTTGAGACAGAGCCTCAAGCTTTCACCCTGGGTAGAGTGCCGTGTGGAGTCGCAGCTCACAGCAACCTCCAACTCCTGGGCTTAAGTGATTCTCTTGCCTCAGCCTCCCGAGTAGCTGGGACTACAGGCACTTGCCACAACACCCGGCTATTTTTTGGTTGTAATTGTCATTGTTGTTTGGCAGGCTGGATTTGAACCTGCCAGCTCTGGCGTATGTAGTTGGCGCCTTAGCCTCTTGAGCTACAGGCACCGAGCCTTGTCATGTCATTTGATCTCATTTTCTTAACCAATGTTTAACTAATTACGTGGCCTATGGAGTTTAGCAGGAAAATTGGCATGTTGCTTACAAAGCACCTTCCGAAATGACTAGAGAGGATGTAGAATGTAGAAATTTAGAGAAATCCTAGTCTTGGCTCTGTTGTATAAACCTGGGAAAATGATCTGAGCTCTCTAATTCCCTGTTTCCTCATTTGTAAATGAGTATAAATATAGTATCTGCTGAATAGGGTTTAGAGGATTAAAGTAAATGAGGCACATAACACACTTAGCACAGTACTTGGCACATTCTAAGCGCTTGGCAAATAGTTATCAGCATGACACGAGGATGGAATGTGAGCAGTCTACCTTTTTACAGAAAACACTGCCATCTTGGGCAGACAACTAATTCTGGGATGATTTTTGTTTAGAAACAGATTCTCACTCTATCGCCCTCAGTAGAGTGTTGTGATGTCACAGCTCACAGCAACCTCCAGCTCCTGGGCTTAGGTGATTCTCTTGCATCAGCCTCCCCAGTAGCTGGGACGACAGGCTCCTGCCACAACGCCCGGCTATTTTTTTGTTCCAGTTTGGCCAGGGCTGGGTTCGAACCCGCCACCCTCCGTATATGGGGCTGGCACCCTACCCACTGAGCCACAGGTGCTGCCCTACCTATGCTTTTCTATTTCAAGATAGTTTTCTTTCCACTCATTCATCCATTCATTCAACATTTATTCATCAAAGACTTATTTTGTGATAATATTTCCCAGGCACTGTGCCAAGAACACAGCCATGATTTCTTTTGTCTCTTACCATACTATCCAAAGGGTGTTTTCCCAACCCCAAGTTACAGATGGGAAAACCAAGGCTGAGGCAAGTCACTGGCCAGCCAAGAACCCGCAGGGCTTGGTAGAGACCTAGAATTCCAGCTCTGCCCTCTTCTTTCCTGGGGTCTGTGTTCTTCATCTATCCTGGTAGCATCTCATTTCTCAACTGAGTGACTAAGGAAAGGAATTACCAAAGTCAGATTCTCATAGAGGTAGCCTTATCTCCCTAGGGCCAGGCCGGAGGCCCCAGTGGGGCTGCTGCCTGGAAGACACCTTGAGCCACCTGCCAGTGACAGTAACTTCAGCCATCCTGGCTCAGGGTTTAAGGTGGCCTTCAGTCTCTGGGAGGGGAGGGGCTGCCTGAGGCAGTTCTGGACCCAGGTGTGGGAGGCGGATCAAAATACTTGTAGCTTCCTCTTGAAACAGAGGTAAAGGCCTGAAAAAGGTCAAAATGTATTATGAGTTATTTCTTTAAAACTGCCACTTTGGGGGAATTAAAATCTACATTCCTGCTGGAGGCCAGTAATCAAAGTTGTAGGAACATGTTTTTTGCTGTTTGTTTTCTAGCATCTTAAACCACAGGAAACGGCTCTACAGAATTGTCTGGACAAAGGTCATGAGATCATCTTCAGGTCAACAAAACCACCAACTATAGTTGAACAGTAGCCAAAGAATGACACGCGACACTGGTCACAGAGACCCGAGCCTAGCCACTGACCACCCCCTCTTTATAAAGCCCTGTATGTCTACTTAAAGACAGGATGGTGGCCTTTTTTTTTTTTTTTTTTGATACAGAGCCTCAAGCTGTCACGGCATCACAGCTCACAGCAACCACCAATTCCTGGGCTCAAGCGAGTCTCTTGCCTCCGCCTCCCAAGTAGCTGGGACTACAGGCGCCCACCACAACGCCCAGACATTTTTTGGTTGTAGCCGTCATTGTTGTTTGGCGGGCCCAGGCTGGATTCGAACCCGCCAGCTCAGGTGTATGTGGCTGGCCCTTAGCCCGTTGAGCCACAGGCACTGAGCCAAGGATGGTGGCCTTTTGAGACCCTCATCTGCTGCTCTCTTCATTTGCCGGCAAATTAGTAAACTTCTCTTTCCTTTTCCTCAAACCTCTTGACTTTGTTCTTCATTCTCACTGATTCAGCCTGAGGACAAGTACTCAACTTTTGGTAACACTCTGTCCCCTCAGGAGGAGTCCTCTGGGTCCTGCTGTGCCCACATTGGTGAACCAAGGGCTCCCACTGCTCCTCTGGCCCTCTCTTTGCTTTATAGGGTCCTTTGGAAGCCTGTTTCCCGTCTAGTAGGACACACTGCCTTCCTTTCCAAGACACAAGCATGTTTCTGCGGCTGGAGAATTGCACCAGCCTGCGGCTCATCCCTCAGAGTGACAAACACTCCCTCCCCAGCTAATCCATCTTGGGGAGGTCTTCCCCGACCAACCCACCTGAATTGCACCCTTGTGTCATCCTCCCACGCTCCCCCAACTTTATTTTCTCTCTGGGGCACACATGCTGACATTTTCTATGTGCTTAGTGATCTATGGTTTGATTCCATCAAGAGAATGTCACCTTCCTGGAGGCTACATCCAACCCTTTTCACTGCTTAGGTCCTCAGGCCCCAGGATGAGTAAGTAGATGCAGGGGCTATTTCAGCCTAATAACCAGCCAGAATCTGGTCCTCAACCTCTTTGTTTGCACCTGGAAGGAATTAGGCTCAGAGAGTAATTTTCAAGCCGAAATAAAATTTTGGAAAGATCCCCACATATAAGATGGACAACAGCTGCATAGCGAAGCTGGGCTTCAGGTGGGCTCTCCTCCCATTCCCCCTCCCCAGCCCAGAACTCTGGGGCTCCTCGGAACACGGTTTGGAAACCACTGTCCTAAGTGAGGTCCACCCCCAACTAGGCACGTTCTAAAATGAGGGAGTTGGACTTATCAACCTTACTATAACATTCTGGTGTTATACATCATATCCCTAACTAGACAAAATTACCTAAGAGCCAAGTAAACCCCAAAATGCAAATTATAAGACACAGCGTCGCGCTGGCCAATAGCTAGGCAATATCAGGAGTTTATCAAGTCGCTCTTGTTTTAAGGCAGTGCATGGGTGCATATCTCAGATTTCTCCAACAATCCGGTTGATTAAATGAGACACTGCATCTGAAACAATTAAGACCGTGCAACACCAAGTGCCAGAGTAGGTGGACAGAGTCTACCAGCATAGTAGGCAGCTTGGAAAGAAGAGATCCAGTGGGGAGAAACGGATGGCCTCTTGGGAGGAGGTGATCTTTCTGGAGAGGAGAGCAGAAGGTCACTCTAGGCAGGGGACACAATGGGTGCTGTGGTGCACTGCCCAGGCCCCCTGCAGGACTGAGGCACTTGTGCCCGTGCTACCAGGAGGGCAGCTGCTGGTGATTCAGAGCAGACCCTCACCCCCGTAACAGACCAGACTTGACCTTGTGGTTATGGAGTCACAGTCTTGATCTCAGTCAGGGGACAGGGTTTCTCCATCACCCTCTATCATATTACTGATTATGGTGAGACTGCTATTTGTCCCCAGGATCCATTTTCTCCAGTTCTGATTCTCACCTTCTTTCTAAGTAACTGAATTTCCAACTTTTAGCTGGACATGTGGCCACTGAAAATAAAAACTTCATTTCCCAGCCTTCCCCGCAGTCAGGTATGGCCATGTGACTAAATTCTGATCCATGGGATATGGCTTACAGGATGTATATTACCTCTAAGCCCTGCCCTCAAAAAGAAGAGATATGCCCTCCGCTTTTCCCTTTCAGACTAGCCAGAGTGTAGATATGGAGGGGGAGGGGGGACCCTCTTGAACTACAGGAAAAGGCAACACCTTTCAACTGCCACATCAGTTGACCTGCACCGTTCACTACCCTCTGAAGACATCACGTCTCCACTGCATGGCTTTGTCATGTTGTCATGCCACGTCTTTGCTAGAAGCCTTGGTTCCTGTCCAACCTGTCCATACCTATCCAACTTCCACTCACTTTTCAAGTACTAGCCCAACTGCCGCTTCCGTGAGACTGTCCATGATTGGGGATGTTCTCTCTCTCCTTCTACACTCCAATGCTTTTTAATTTTTCTAACATTAATTTTCTAAATGTCTTGCATTATAACTATTTAGTGGATGCCTTCAAGTAAGCTCCTTGTGGGCAAGACCAGAGTTCCATTTTGTATTATATCTTTTTTTTTTTTTTTGCAGTTTTTGGCCGGGGCTGGGTTTGAACCTGCCACCTCCAGCATATGGGGCCAGCGCCCTACTCCTTTGAGCCACAGGCACCACCCTGTATTATATCTTTGTATCCTCTGCAGAGCCTAGTATATGCTCAGTTAACATCTGTGGAAGGAAGGAAGGAAGGACTGGCTTGTCATGCAGTTTTTATGGGGAGAAGGGTGCCAAGTGATAGTTTATGCTTAAGTGGGGATGAGGCTTTAAGTCTGCCAAATCTCCATTCTCTGATAAGAAAAAATTATATTTTTCAAAATTATGTAAATGCAGCTTTGAGGCAAGTTTCCAACCCCACTTCCTACCAGATTGGAAATTCTAGGTCCTCCACTGGTTGTCATGGAGACCACCTCTCCTAGGTGAATAAATGAATGAATGAAGGTTTACTTCATCTCTAAGGGAAAACCAGGTCCTGTGCTAAGTGCATTCACATTTTCATGTGCCCCCAAATTGGCCCTATTGAAGGCCTAAACTCATGTGCCAGAGGATGGACTTTCGGCTGCCTCAGCCTTTCCAAGAATTAAACACACAATCTAAGCTCAGGACAGAGAAGCCCAGACCAGAGCAAAGAGGGGCTATGGCCTTGTGGAGAGAGGCCCTGGGCCACATGTTTGAGATTTTTTTTTTTTAGAAAAAGAGAAAAGTCTCTCATCATACACAGACATTGTGACTATTTACATGAATTATGATATAATCTGCCGACAAGTTTGTTTTTTTTTTTTTGGTTGTAGTTGTCATTGCTGACAGGCTAGATTTGAACCCATCAGCTCTGGTGTATGTGGCCAGTACCTTAGCACTTGAGCTACAGGCACTGAGCCTGCTGACACGTTTTTAAAACTATTAAGAATGTTGGCTGGGCTCGGCGCCTGTGGCTCAATGGGCTAAGGTGCCAGCCACGCACACCTGAGCTTGTGGGTTCAAATCCAGCCCGGGCCCGCCAAACAACAATGACGGCTGCAACCAAAAAATGGCCGGGTGTTGTGGCGGGCGCCTGTAGTCCCAGCTACTTGGGAGGCGGAGGCAGGAGACTCGCTTGAGCCCAGGAGTTAGAGGTTGCTGTGAGCTGTGATGCTACGGCACTCTATCCAGGGCGACAGCTTGAGGGTCTGTCTCAAAAAAAAAAAAAAGAAAGAAAGAAAGAATGTTGGCTGGGTACCCACACCTGTAAATCCCAGCACTTTGGGAGGCTGAGATGGGAGGATCACTTGAGACCAGGAGTTTGAGATTAACTAGGGCAACATAGTGAGACTCTGTCTCTACAAAAAATTAAAAACTTAGCTCAGTGTGGTGGCACATGCCTGTAGTCCCAGCTACTCAGGAAGCTGAGGCAGGAGGATCACTTGAGACCAGGAGTTTGAGGTTGCTTGACCTATGATTGTACCATTGCACTCCCCCTCCCCCGACAACAGAGCAAGACTCTGTCTCTATAAATACATACATATATCATGTACATATACATAGAATGTTCAACAAGATTGCTTAAATCAAGATCAACACGAAAAAACCATCAACGTTCTTTTATATCAGTGATAATCAATTAGATTAGAAAATGCCATAGATAAAGATCCCATTCCCCATAGCAACAAAAACTACAAAGCTCCCAGAAATAAATCTAATAAAAGACACAAAATCTTTACTGAAGGATAAAAAAAGTCCAGGATAGAGAGATAAACTATATTTGTAAATGGGAAGACGTAATTTCAGTCAAAATCCCAACAGAGCTTTTCATACAGAGGTAAAGAGGGCCAGAAATACTAGAAGCGATGTATGAAGAGGGAAGGGGGAAGGGGAGGAGGCTTGTCCTGTATAACGAACTCCTTACCACGAGGCTGTCATGACCAAAACAGCAGAATTTATGCAGAAATAGACAAAGTAGTCAATGGAAAAGAACAGAGACTTCAAGAAGGGCTAATGGAAATTCAAGAACTTAAATATACCCATGAACTAAAATAAAATCTTAAACTCCCAACCAATTAAATGGGTCCACTCTTGGCCAAAGAGACCCTAGCAAAACTTTAAAGTTGAGTTGTGGGCTGTGAGGAGAAGGGAGGTTAGATGTACCTCATTACACCCCCTCCCTTTTGACATTACTCTTTGTAACAATAAGATAGTAAATTATGGACAGGCATAAGGTCAAGCAAGACAAAGCTTAAACCACACCTATAGGCCATCCATGTTTTATCTTAAGTTGAAATGTTCCAAGTCTTTAGACAAAGCTTCATTTCTTTAACCAATTACAAGTCAAAGAATCTTTTTTAATTTTTTTCAGACAGAGTCCAATTTTGTCACCCTTGGTAGAGTGTGGTGGCATCATAGCTCACAGCAACCTCAGACTCTTGGGCTCAAGTGATTCTCTTGCCTTTGCTTCCTAAATAACTGGGACTACAGGTCCCCGTCATAACGCCTGGCTATTTTTTTTTTTTCTGGGAGACTAGGTTTCATTCTTGCTCAGGCTAGTCTTGAACTCCTGAGCTCAGGCAATCCACCCATCTCTGCCTCCCAGAGTGCCAAAATTACAGGTGTGACCCACCATGCCAGGCCAAATTAAAGAATCTTTAAAGAATCTTTAAACCCTGGCTAGGCGCCTGTGGCTCAACTGCCTAAGACACCAGCCACGTACACCTGAGCTGGTGGGTTCGAATCCAGCCCAGGCCCGCCAAACAACAATGATGGCTGCAACCAAAAAATGGCCGGGCGTTGTGGAGGGCGCCTGTAGTCCCAGCTACTTGGGAGGCAGAGGCAAGAGACTCGCTTGAGCC
>CAUYRH010140600.1:0-16380 GCA_963574655.1 Perodicticus potto
TATCCACAGAAATCACTTCTCTCTCTTGGCTGGGTTCCCAGGATTCAGCTCAATTGTGCAGTTTCGAGAGGTTATCCTCCCTTTTGGATAGGAGCCTTTTTCGGAGGCAGCTTCCAGTCAGCCATCTTGCTCCGCCCACCATGAGAGAGGGTTTTCATAGCAAAACTATCACAAAATACTCTGCAAAAACCACAACCTTGCACAAATATTTCTGCAAGGATATCTTCCCAGGAACTGCCAGTCCAACCTCAAACTCGCATCACCCTAATCATTGATCCTTGTTGCCAAAAATTATCATTTCAAAAATGTGTAATCCTCCTCATTTTCCCTTAACAACCTTTGTTATCCTTTTCCTCCTGAATATGCACACAGGTTACTGTGGCCCACATGTTGCATCTGCAGCACCCAATTCCCAGATAATAACTTTGTTTTTAGAGAGAGCCTCTCTGTGTTTGTTATGTAGGTTTGCAATTTGATGAACAAAATTGAGGAAAGGAAAATACCTCATTGATTTGAAGACTGCTGGATCTGAGTGGTAACTGGCACCAACAGAACCAAAATGTCACCATGACCTTCTGCTTAAAAAGAGACAAATAAGCCAGGCATGGTGGTACATGCCCGTAGTCCCAGCCACTCAAGGGGCTGAGGTGGGAAGATCGCTGGTGTCCAGGAGTTCAAGGACAGCCTGGGGAACATAGTAAACTCTATCTCTTAAAAAAAAAATAGAGGCAAACAGAGGCAGGGTATAAATGGAGTCCTAGTTCATGACCACACCACAGTAGGTCCAGTAGTTTCAAGGATCCATCCTGTTACTTTATCTCCAGTCCCTCAGTGCCCAACTGACACATATACACAGAACCACTGTATTAGTCTCCCGATGGCCCCCAAACCTGCTCAGTGAGATTTGTTATGGGAATGGCCACACACTTGAAACCATCACCTTTCATCAGTCAAGCATGTAAATCAGAAGCAATGCCAAATGCCAGGTGGAATATCAGACATGAGTGCCACCCTCCCAAATCTAAAGGGTGCACAGTGTAGCCCCACATAAACCCATGAAATCATAGAATATCAGACATGAGTACCACCCTCCCAAATCTAAAGGGTGCACAGTGTAGCCCCACATAAACCCATGAAATCATGGAGATGACCGGAGACAGCCATCACTGTAACTAAGTGGTACTCCTAATTCTGGCAGCTGAGCCAGGTGTGATATCTTCACAAGAACACACCAACCTGGCCTCTGGTGCTGGCATGTGACAGCCCTCTGGTGAACGCTGTGTTTCCGAGGCCATCAGGAAGGATGCTCGTAAGAAGTTCTCCTCAGCACTGGCCCTTATCAGTCATGTTCATTCTCTTGCCAAAACTATTGTATGTTCCTAAAATGCTCTCTGTCAAGGCTAGTCTGAAGAAAACTCCATCATCTTAATCCCAGGCAAAACATGCTACTTGCCCCCCAAATCCTGATAGAACAGATATAAATGGGTGAGGATATTCCAAAGAGACGTCAGTGATAGACCGTTCCATATTGGCTGCTCTTCCCCAGATCAAGATTCTTTCCAGTGTACTTGGATGAACCATTTGAGTTATGCTCTTCTACTGGCCACTTCCAGAACCAGAATGGGTTTCTCTATGTACTCACTCTTTCTTCTGCCACAGAATTCAACAGCTTGGGTCCCGGAGGGAACATGATATAGAACAGAGTCATGAAGGATATTAAGATGTCCAGCTGGAGACATCTTGGTGTTATTATGCTGCAAAACGTAACCTCTCCAGGCCAAGTCAACATATCTTTGCAATAAAGTTGACGAAGACCAACCCTACCCTCCAACAAGAAGAAAATGAGATGCATGCAGGAAACCTTCCCAACCTGAAACCATCATCAAATAGGGTTAGTTTGGGGTTAGATTTATGCCAAGTAAAGACATAATCACTGTAATATGAATTGTAACATGCCATGAAAGTCTGTCAAAATCATAGATGATTTTGCTTGTCATTACAAAGCAAAAGTCTTCCACTCTCAGAATCTAGAAAGAGTAGGGATATATGGAAATATTGTTAGGTCTTCCAAAAACACGACTGAGGAAGAAGTTTCTATATTTGACTTGTAAAGGACATATGCCAATACTGGAGGTCTGAATCCTGAGCTCTTGCTATCAGCTAATATCCTGCTGATGTCCTACTCAAAAACAAAACAAAAAGTTTGTATTATAGAAAACTGAGATCAATTCTTTAAATATTCTAACTCAAAATCTTTAGTAATTGCAGTTGTGTCTTGCTGCTTCCCACAGACAGTGTATCAATGAATAAATGATGATGAGATGCCCAAAGATGAAGATTTTATCTGTTGTATTCCTTGCGGTAACCCAGCATCTAAATTCGTGGACTTTACAAATATTTGTTTCGTGATATGAGTAAATGGTCATGTGATTAGGGTAACATTATAAATAGCTCTTGGATCAAATAAACTCTGGAAAAATTAGCCATCAAGTTTCTAGATCTTTTAAGAGGAGAAATCTCCTCTTAAAGCCCACAAAATTACAACAACCCAGAACACTTGGAATAAACAGTCTTCCAGTTCCTTAACCAATTACATTTTCCAGCAAGATGGTGAGCATCCAATCACAGAAATTATCATCTTGTTGTAGTTATGGTAAACATTATATGAAGAAGGAAAAATTACACGCACATATACTAAAGGTGGGAAACAAAGCAACTATTTAGAAATTCAAAAGGAATAAAAAGTCGTTTGCCTCAAACAGTGATTTTCTAGGTAAAATATCCCTCATTATCTTTTAAATTATCTGATCTTTTTTCGTTCATCTGCCCAGTGTAGAGGAGGGCTCAGGGCAGAGATTTGCTCTCATTCCAAGAGAGTAGAAAGATCCCATCTTTTCTTTGTTGCTCGCTCCCAAGTAAGTGATAACGTTTGACTTCAAACCACTTCATTGTCTCAGCAGATTCTACAATTTATCTTTTCTTTGTTTTTTCTTTATTGTTGCTGCAGAAGGGATCTGACCTCTATTCTAATGTCCAAAGAACGTTGGTCTTGTTTCCCTCTACATCCATTTGAATCCCACGGTAATAGGATATGATTCCTATGCAGCACTAATACACACTTAATCAAATAAGGGATCTGTTTTTATAACACAAGAAATAGGTGGATGAAATAACCTCACTCTTAAAGGGATGGCCTTTTAGGCAATGCTCCCTTAACTTCTCTGTCAAAACAGCATGCCCCAGGGCAGTGCCTGTGGCTCAGTGAGTAGGGTGCTGGCCCCATATACCGAGGGTGGCAGGTTTGAACCCAGCCCGGCCAAACTGCAACAAAAAAAATAGCCAGGCATAGTGGTGGACTCCTGTAGCCCCAGCTATTTGGAGGCTGAGGCAAGAGAATCACCTAAGCCCAAGAGCTGGAGGTTGCTGTGAGCTGTGACTCCATGGCGCTCTACCAAGGGTGACAAAGTGAGACTCTGTCTCTAAAAAAATAAATAAATAAGTAAAACAGCATGCTCCATTCAGCAGCTTTTGGAGAAGCAAATGGGCCACAACACCTTCTGTTATTAAATGTGCTGCAGCTTCCTATGCCCTTTTTTACCTAGAGTGAATTCTTATGTCTCTGCTCACCAACTGGCAGGCTGCCAGCAGGGTGCCTGGCTGAGATAAATTTTGTAGGCTTAGTCACTAACCTCTATCTCTTTTCCTCATAATCTGGCCCTTCCACGAGAGTCTTTCAATTTATATATATTCCTATTCTTCCAAAAGTCATCTATTTAGTTATTTCCATGTTATAAAACTTCATGGAAATATACAAGCTATGTATGAAAGACCATTGCAAGTATCATACTAAATGGGGAAAAGCTAAATCATTTTTTGTAAGATCTGGAATAAGACACGGATGTAACTTTCACCAGTGTTACTCAACATAGTACTAGAAGTTCTAGCTAGAGCAATCAGTCAAGAGAAAGAAATAAAGGCCATCCAAATTGAAAGTAAGAAGTCAAATTATCCTTGTTGGCAGAAGATATGATTTGATATCTAGTGAAATCTAGAGACTTACAAAAGTAAGCTATTAGAACTGATAAACAAATTCAGTAAAGTTTCAGGACACAATATCAGAATACCAAAATCAGTAACATTTCTGTATGTTAACAGTAAACAATCTGAAAAAGAAACCAAGAAAGTAATCCCATTTAACAATATCTACAAATAAAATGAAATGCCCAGGAATAAACTTAATCAAAGACGTGAAAGAAAACTATAAAACTTTAAAACATTGGTGAAGAATATTAAAGAGCATACAAAAATAGGAAAGATGTTCCATGCTTGTGGATTAGAAGAATCAATATTATTAAAAAGTCCATACTGCCCAAAGTAATCTACAGATTCAATACAATCCCCATCAAAATGCCAAGGCATTCTTCACAGAAATAGAAATAAAATCCTAAAATTTATGTAGAACTACAAGAGACCCGGAATACACAAAGACATCCTGAGCAAAATGAATGATGCCAGAATCACATTACCCGACTTCAGTTTATACTAAAGAGCTATAGTAACCAAGACGAAATAGTACTGGCACAAAGACAAACACCTAGATAGATAGAACAGACAGAGAACCCAGAAATAAATCCACCAATCTATAGTGAACTTATCCTTGACAAAGGTGCCATGAACGTATAGTGGGGAAGGGACAGTCTCTTCAATGAATGGTGCTGGGGAAAATGGATATTCACATGCAGAAGAATGAAACTAGACCCACATCTCTTGCTGTATACAAAAAAATCAGATAAAAATGTATCAAAGATTTAAGTCTAAGAGCTGAAACTATGAAACTACTAAAAGAAAACATTGATGAAAAACCTAAGGCATTGGTCTAGGTAATGATTTCTTGAGTATACCACAAAGCTCAGCAACCAAAGCAACACTGAACAAATAGGATCATATCAAGCTTCTTCACAGCAATAGAAACGATCAACAAAGTGAAGCAACAACCTACAGAATGCGAGGAAATATTTGCAAACTTCTCATCCAACAAAGGACTAATAACTAGAATATATAAGGAGCTCTGGCAACTCAATAGAAAAAAAAGATGAAATAATCTGATTTTAAAAATGGGTAAAGGGTATGAATACACATTTCTCAGAAGACATACAAATGGCCACAGATATATGAAAACATTTTCAAAGCCTATGCGGTGCCTCACACCTGTAATCCTAGCCCTCTGGGAGGCCAAGGCAGAGAACTGCTTGAGCTCAGGAGCTGGAGACCAACCTGCACACAAGCCAGACCCTGTCTCTACTAAAGATTAAAAAAAAAATTAGCCAGGCATTATGGAAGGCGTCTGTAGTCCCAGCTACTCCGGAGGCTGAGGAAAGAAGATCACTTAAACCCAAGAGTTTGAAGTTGCTGTGAGCTAGTCTGATACCACAGCACTCTAGTCTGTGTTTAAAAAAAAAAAAAAAAGGAAAGAAAAGAAAACATGCTCAACATATCATCTTGCCCCAGTTAAAATGGCTTTTATCAAAAAAGATAAGCAATAAAAAATGCTGGTGAGGATGTGGAGAAAAGGAAATCTTTGTATACTGCTGATGGGAATGTGAATAAATGCAACCACTGAGGAAAACATTATGGAGGGTCCTCAAAAAACTAAAAACAGAGCTACCATATGATCCAGCAATCCCACTCCTAGGTATAAATGCAAAGAAAAGAAATTAGTATATCAAAAAAATATCTGCAGTGCTATGTTCATTGCATTGCAATTCACAATAGCCAAGATTTGAAATCAAGCTAAGTGTCCAAGGGATGAATGGATAAAGAAACCATGGTACATATACACAAAAATGGAATATTATACAGTGACAAAAGAATGAAATCCCACCATTTTCAGCAACATGGATGGCACTGAAGAACATTATGGTCAGTGGAATAAGCCAAGCACAGAAGGACAAATCTCACATGTTCTCAGTCATATCTGGGAACGAAATATTAAAAACAATTGATCTCATGGAGACAGAAAGTAGAATGATGTTACTAGAGGGCGGTAGGGAAGGGGAATAAATCAGGAATTAATGAGTAAAAAAATATAGTTAGATATAACAAACAATGATATATAATAGCACAACAATGTAAGTATAAACAACAAGAGTATACTTTTTTAAAGCTTTTTAATTTTACTTATTGGAAATTTTAAAAAGGGACTAATACAGCATTATATAGCATTGGCAACTTTTTATTTTTAACAAATATGAACATTTTAAAAGAAAATAATCATCTTCTACCATCCTAGAATTTTGCTTATATCTGAATGTGAGGAATGCCACTTCCTAGAGCATTTGGGCAAGTTATTAGGACCTTAGGTAAGTTATTAACATCTTGAACCTTAGTTACTTCATCTGTAAAATGGGATAATAACATAATAGAAAATTATAATAGTAGTATAGTATATACTCTGTCAGATATCACTTATAGCATAATAAGCCAACCCCCAATTAAATGGTTTAAAATACTAACTATTTGGCCAGGCACAGTGGTTCACTCCTGTACTCCTAGCACTCTGGGAGGCTGAGGCAGGTAGCCTGCCTCAGGAGTTCAAAACTGGCCTGAGCAATATCAAGATCCCATCTCTACTGAAAGTAGAAAAACTGAGATAAGAGGATCACTTGAGCCCAAGAGCTTGAGGTTGCTGTGAGCTGTGATGCTACCCAACTCTAGTCAGGGCACCAAATGAAACTCTGTTTCAAAAAAAAAAAACATAAACAGGGAAGTGCCTGTAGCTCAGTGGGTACGGCACCAGCCACATATACTGAGGCTGGCAGGTTCAAACCCTGCCCAAGCCAGCTAAATAACAATGACAACTGCAACCAAAAAATAGCCAGGCATTGTGGCGGTTGCCTGTAGTCCCAGGTCCTTAGGAGGCTGAGGCAAGAGAATCGCTCAAGCCAAAGAGTTTGAAGTTGCTGTGAACTGAGATGATGTCATGGCACTCTACCGAGGGTGACAAAATGAGACTTTGTCTCAAAAAAAAAAACCCAAAATTATCAACTATTTAATTTTTTCAGGATGCTATAATTTGGGCTGGGATCAGTAGGCGTTCCTCCTGCTCTGCCTTTCCTGGAACCATTCATCATCTGGAAGTTTCACTAGAGTTACGTGGTTCAAGATGGCCTCACTCACGTATCTGGTGGTAAGTTGGGATGCCATGGATGTCCTCCATGAAATCTCTTCACAGGGATGCAGGGGTTTTTCACATTGAGGCAAGCAGCATTCCAAGTGAGACAGAGTAGAATCTGTAAAAACTCTTTGAGGCTTGGGCAGTGCCTGTGGTTCAGTGGGTAGGGCGCCAGCCCCATATGCTGAGGGTGGCGGGTTCAAACCCAGCCCTGGCCAAACTGCAACAAAAAAATAGCCTGGCATTGTGGTGGGCGCCTGTGGTCCCAGCTACTTGAGTGGCTGAGGCAAGAGAAACTCCTAAGGCCAGGAGTTGGAGGTTTGCTGTGAGCTGTGATGTCACAGCACTCCACCGAAGGTGATAAAGTGAGACTCTGTCTCTAAAAAAAAAAAAAAACTCTTTGAAGCTGAGGCTGGTAAAGTAACACAAAGTTACTTCTGTCTCACTCTATTGGTCATAGCAAATCACAATGGTTGCAGAGAAAAGAATTAACCTCTACCTCTTCATGAGAGAATCGGCAAAGAATTTGTGGCCTTTTTAAGGTATCTACCTCAGGATTAGTACTTTTAAATAGCTAAAAACAGTGCCTGGCACATAGTTTCTACTATTTAAAAAAAAGTTTATTATTTTCATGACATATTTTTTTTTTACTACTGTTTTATAAAACAGCAATTTACTTGTCTCAACAATACAGTAGAACCTCAACCTCCCTAGTCAGCCACCTCTCTACACTGACCACCTCCTCAGCACCACATGTACATATCAGTATGGTTCCTTATGTTGACTAACTCTGTAAGCTGACCAGTTGGTTGCAGTCCCCTTCCATAGTCAAGAACTTACAGGTTCTTCCGTGCTTGGAAATTCATTATCAGGCTCAGAAAGATTATCTCTTCACACGATTCCAGAAGTGTTGGAAAGCAGAGGAGTTGATGACACTCACTCTGAGCAGCAGCAGCAGATCCAGGGATATCATGACTGTAAACTAATGGCTAGAAAACCAGGAGAGCAGGCTGGAAGCCCTCTTGGGCTGCTTCTGCCAATACACCAGCAGGGACTTCACTCGCAGGAGCTGGTTATTGGTGACCACAAAGTACTTTGGAGGGATGTCCCCCCCCCCTTCATTATGTTTAATTCTCGCTCTTCTGCGATCTGTCTCCTTGGAATCCTTCTTCTTGGTTTGGCATTTGACATCTGGATGGTCAATGACCTCACGCACGGCCACACAGCTGAGGATAGGGCCAAGAAGGCTGTACTGCCACCCGTGGCCATGGGGACTGTAAATGAGGGCAAGGCTCAAGTCACTGGTGAAGTAGGTCCCCTCTCCGAAGAAGAATGTCTTGTTCAGGTGACAGTGCAGCCCGTTGTGGATGATGGAACGGAAGTTTTCCAGAAGGCTGCCATGGAAGGCATAGGTAAGGTCTCGTTCTCCTTCGGTCCCATAAAATTTGGCGTTGGCTGGGTCGAAGTATCAATTTCAAACAGGAAGTCTGGTGCGGGAACAGATGTGTGAGGAGCACCAGTCAGCTTTCGGATCTTTTCGAACAGGGCATCAAAGTCCTTACAGTCTTGGCGGGCGTAGGACGCGGGGAAGGGCCGAGCACCGAGTCGCGCTTGTAGCTCTGCAGGGCTGAGGCGAAGAGGCTGCACCGGGGGTCGGTGGCCAGGCCTGGGTGGAGCTAGCGGGGGAATGAGGTCGCAGGGGTGAAAACGCACTGGTGGGCGGAGGAGACCCGCCCGGGACCGCCAAGAGTATACTTTAAAATAACTAAGACAGTGGAATTGGAATGTTTCTAACACAAAGAAATGGTAACCCTGATGTAATTTATTCACATCGCATGCCAATATTAAAATATCACGTGTACCCTATAAATATATACAGCTATGATGCACCTGTAATAATTTAAAAATTTTTTAAACCCTCATATGCCAAAGTATTTTATGGTCCTATAATTGTGACAACTATAACCAGCTTTAAATAATCAGCTTAGTGTAGCAACTGAAAACTTTGATATATACAAGAGCAGGAAAAGGAATGTAAAAAGATGAGATTGAAAAGAATTGGACTGGTTTGGCTTTCAGCCACCCCTGATTATGCAAGGGGACATCAGTGAGCAAAAAGTCAGCCATGCAGTTACCTGGTCAACATCCTCCATTGTCAAGGATGGAAGGGAAGGTCGTGCCCGATCGTAACTTCCACCTGGGGTTATCGCTGGAGTAAACAGGGCCCTCACAGCAGGCACTACACATTTGTCTAAAACTTGGGTAATTGTGAAAGTGACTTATGATCATCGAAGAAAATTTAGAAATGTATAAAAGACAAAGGAAAAAAAGCCCAAATATTTAGAGATGCTGGAGGAAACTGCACGAAGATTGGTCTCCTGTTTTCTTCATTACAAGAAAATATTATTTGGGAACATTATTTTCGTGACTTAATTATAGTCCTTTAATGATATCCATAGCCTATATATAACATCTTCCTAATTCAAAAAATTAAAAGCATTTACATTTTTTGCCAAGTTGCTAAAATAAATGTCCTTTTGCACTGGCATTTGTCTTCATCTCTGCTTATTTCTGTTTAACACCTAGAAGTAAAATTACCAAGTAAAATAATAGAAAATCTTACTCTTCTTGACATATATGGACAAAGTGCTTTTCAAAAAGATGTAACAGTGAATGCATAATCAAGATGAGCAGCATCCATCTCTCACATACTTACCGGCATAGAAAAATATCATTTTTGAGTCTTTGCCCATTTGATAAATGAAAACGTATAAGTCATTTACATATCCATTGTTGTGAGTATTACTGAAATCAACATTTTATTATAGTTATTACCATCAGTATTTTAGTCATGTCTTTTTTATTATCGTCAGGGTCTTTGCATCTTAAACTTGATTTATAAAAATGTTGTATGTTAGGAATTATAACATTCATATTTATTACAAATATCTCATGGTTTTTTAATTTGTTTTGAATTTTGGTTGTTATGAAATGTGAGGTAGAGAATAATTTTACATAAATTATTAAGTATGTTGATTTTTTAACATCAAATTTCCAGTATGTTATGAATAGAAAATCCTTCCCTATCTTGAATTAGGCTAACAAAAATTAGACAAAAAAGTAGGAGATAATTTTTTTATACACAATTCTTAGATCTAGTGAGCTTCAGTCTCTGTCATTTAATAAAAAGTTCACACATCACCATTATTCTCATACTTGAACAATTTGGCCTTCTGATATGTTTTATGCTTTTATTTTCTATACTTTCTCTCTATTCTTTTTTTCCTCATGTTTTTTCTTCTTCAATCATGTGAAAGTTTCCAATTTTGTTTATTTTTTGCTATGGACTTTTACCATTAAACTATTTCAACTTTCTTTTTTCTTTCTTATTTATTTATTTATTTGTGACTGAATCCAACTCTGTTGCCCAGGCTAGAGTGCCTTGGTCTCAGCCTACCTCACAGCAACCTCAAACTCCTAGATTCAAGCAATCCTCCTACCTCAGCCTCCCTAGTAGCTGGGACTACAAGCACCTGCACAATGCCCTACTAATTATTGTATTTTTTTGGTAGACATGGGGTCTCACTCTCACTCAGCCTAGTCTTAAACTCCTGACCTCAAGGGATTCTCTCATCTCAGCCTCCCACAGTGCTGGGATTACAGGCCTGAGCACCATGTGTGGACAAGCTATTCCCAAACTTTCTTTAGCCAATATTCCAAGATCAATACTACCACAAATGAAAAACATTTCTTTTTACCACCTGCTGTACAACATACAGCATTTTGCCTACTTTGACTTCCCTCCCTACCCAATCATAATTTCAGTATGCTTTAAAACAACTCGAATTTAAAATTTGTTTAATATTCTATAATTGCTGTTTCTTGGATATACTTACATTGAGTTTTACAAACTCATGCACAACATGAAAATTCATAAAAGACACAATAAATAACCCTGAATTAGAGATAACTTGTTATGTTGATCAGAGATTACTTTATATTTTTTAAGCATCAGTTCTTAAACTTTCTTAAACTGATACTTGTAAAAGTTTAGATTGAATACATATCCTTTTTAAACCTTTTGTCAGTTTTATCTCATTGATTCACGAACAATTCGCAGCTGGAAACCAAGATTAGAGGGAATGCTGTGTTACTGAGGGTTTATAATACAGTCTTTGTACCACCTGAATGTGGGAGATAAAGAGGAAACACTTGGACCAGCACAGAGACAGTCGGAACACTGCATGTCTTTCCATTAAAGAGTTTGAAACTCCAAACACCCACACAACATAATCCTCTCCTAAGATTTAACATCTGCCATTTTTAGAAATTATTTAAATTTATGTTTCATTGTGCTTTTCATTATTCTCTTCACTCTGTATATCTTTGCTTCTCAGTAAAAGATGCTAGCAATCTAAAAGTCATAACAATTTATTTTGTTGTTCCCTCAGGGAAGAAACTGTTTGATGTTATTATATAAAAGGCAAGATGTGGAAAGAATGACTTTATTTCCAAATATGATTTCCAATGTACCTTGCCTGACTTAATAAATTTACTCTTGATCAACAGTGTAAATTGAATTTTTGTAAATTAAGTTACATATTGAAAGCACTAAGGAAGCCTGTTGATTTAAATTTATCACATAATGAATCCTTTTAATAAAAGTACTATCAATGTATTTTTTACCTGTTTTATATATGTGAACTTTCAAATATCAAGGTCACTTAAATCTAAATAAATATGTTCTTCCTCTTTTAAAATATGTCACATTTTATCAATGAAAGGCATAGTAATTTCCCCAAATGAAAAAAAAAACAATTAGATTACAATACATCCTCAAGTCTTCACTTGGTTAAATAAGTTTATCAAACTAGGGATAAAGTGGGTATAGACTTATACACATGAAAGAAAAAGAATTCAGATATACAGTCTTTGGGAAAGTTGTAAGTAGATGAGGAATGACGTGTCTTACCTAAATAATGCATGAGACCAATATATCAAGTCCTAACGAAGTATGAGAGGCACAGCTGTGGAAACTACCCCAAACTAGCTATCAAACAGGTCCAATCAGAGAGCTAGGTAAAGGACAAAAGATAAAATATAGAGCCAACAGAGCACTGAAATTAAGAAACTAGGGAAAATGAAGAAGAAGAATGATAAACAGCAAGGGGTAGACAGGTGTATTTTGGAATAGCCAAGGAGAGCAATGAATGAAGTGCAGCTATGCTAATCCAAATGGAAGAACCTCAAACATAATGTCAAATGAGAAAAGCACATCACAGAAGCCTATATGGTCCATTTACATATGTTAAATATACAAAATTCCCCGTCATTGATTGTTTAGAGAGAAAAATCACATATGGTGAAATTTATATAACTTATATGAAATACAGGCAACAGTAAAGGAAATTTTGTTTGCAATAATGGTACATTAAGTAGTGGCACATTAGTTATCTTGCCGATAAAGTCTTAGAAAAACTGGAAAATAATATTAAAATGTTCAGCTTGAAAACATTGGCACACTAACAAGTTAAATATGTATTACTGTGAGGACATGGTACCCAGACAGAGGAGTTCAGAACTTGAGACTTACATCAGTTAAGGGACCAGCAAGAAACACATGGCCCATCCAAGTGGCATGATGGAAGAGCGATCTACACAGGCATGGTTTGTATGGGTGTGGGTAGGAGTAAGGCAGACCAGTGGGAGATAAGGAAAGACCTCAACTAACAGCAATAGGTTGTTTTGTCAACATTCCCAGCCTTGGCCCTAAAGAAACAAGGAAAAGAAGTCATTTCTGAGCCTAGAGAGAGCTGTGGGAAAGGGCTGGAGTTTGGGGCTTTAGTAGAATATAGCCACTACTAATTCGGGGCCCAACAGGGAGAGGCTGATGGAATAAACACCCGGATCTCACATTCCCTCCGTCCTTCTCTTGATGGTACCTCCCGTTGGCCAAATCCCACCAACATTCAGCAAAAAAAAGGAAGCTCACTTGATGCTGCTGACAGAGGATTGGCTTCTCCGGATACAAAATGGGTGTGGAAGGGCAAATATGGAATACTCAGCATAGCAGATTTGGAGGAAGCCGCCAAGACTGTGAACTCAAATAAGTCTTTGGGTTGCCCCAACTACTTAATGGACAAACGTTAGAGTCCAGGATCTCCTGGGAAGAATCTGGTAACTCCTATGTGGTTTTGGTTTGGACTCTGAATGGTTGCATTTAGAAACAAAGTTGAAACATAAGTAAGCCCCTTCTCACCTGTTCTGCATGTCAGCTGTGTGTTAGCTAGGTGGCCTAGAAAATCTAAATTGCTGAAACAAGACTAAGGCCCAGACTGACACTTTTCTAGACACCAAGAAAAGAAAAAAGTAAATTCCCTCTAGTGTAAATAAGATCACATTATAGTAGGCCTCAAATTATTTCTATAGACTGGTCTTTAAATACATGTAATGTCAAGAACATAGTCCAAGATAATCATATACGTGAGGAAATAAAACAACATACATGAATACCAACCATATACAAGCCAAAAGGGGCAGATCCACAAATGTTCCAGCTGTGGGGAATTATCAGGTATAGACTTTAAACATAAACATATTTGCAGTGATCATGAAGATAAAGAGAAAATAAAAAATAAAAGCTCAGTAGAGAATAAGAAACTTCAAAAATCGACAGCTGAAAAAGAATCATATAGAAATTCTAAGACTGAAAAATTATAATAATTCAATTAAGAGTGGGTCAAATAGCACATTAGACACAACTTTTAGGGAGATCCACCCCTTCCAAATGTGTTCCTTTCTTGCCTCTTCTTCCTCAATGCCCACTTATGGCCTGTATGAAAAGTTCCTCACGACCAAGTGACCTAGCTCAATGCTATGGTTCCAATTAGGGAGATCCTGAAGGGCTGTGACAAAGGAAATTTCTCCCCTTGGTGGAACTTGTACCAATACTTTATTTTTCCACTGTGTCTGAAGTGAGAAATGACCAAATATATATCCATACTCACTCATAGAAATTGGTAATAGTTTTTCTGGCAAGAGACTTGGAAAACTGCTGGCAAAGAATTTGGCGGAAAGAGCTACACAGTTGGAACCCTTAGGATGAACATAGACTGTGAGGACATCTATGCCCCCTGTGAATGTCCACCAGTGTGTTTCCCTGAAGAAGAGGTTCCTAATCAGGTGGGCAAAATTATGTGTTCTCTGTAGAATCTGACAGGACAGCATTTTCTCATTGGGCCCCTTGAACAAAGTGGCCATGGTGGCAGGTTGGACAATTATGTGTGGGCTCAAGAAAATGGATCTACCCTTACCAAAGCTGACCCAGCTAAAGCTACTGATGAGTGCCTAATATGCCAAAAGCAGAGATCAACATTGAGTTCCTGATACTGCAGAATTCCCTGGAGGGACCAGCCAGCAACCAGGTAATAAGTTGATTACATTGTCCCTTCCATCATGGAGGGAGCAGGGATTCATACTCACTAGACAAGATATTGGATATAGATTTGCCCTCCCTGCTTCTACCAGAACTACCATCCATGGTGTCACAGAATGAACTGGAAGATGAGATTGTCACGTAGCCACTGAGACTCTTTATGCCACTGTCCCAATGGTCAGGGATGATAACTCTTTTCCTGCAGTGAATGATTCCAGTTTCCAAGCAGAAATCAGGTTGTTTCTATACAGCAAAAACAAAGCAAGGGGTTTCCAGGACACCTCGTAGTATTAATACTTTTATGTCCAATAGTAAAAGTGAACAAGAAACTATAGTAAGAAGAAATAGTAAGATAATCGAGGGGTAACCCCCTTCAAAAATGGAGGTTTTATGTCATTCTACCATGAAAGAAAATGAAACAAAACACTGACCAGCTGAGGTTCTGTCTGAGGGGAAGGGAAAGAGATAATGGGCAGTGGAAGAAGGAAACCAAAGATATCTACAACAACCCCATGAGTAATTACAGAAATGAGGACTACAGCAGTCCCCCACCCCGACCCCCAATCCATAAGGGATATATTCCAAGACCCCAGTGGGGGCTGAAACCATACATGGGCATCCTTTGGAACTTGCTTCTGTTCATGTCTTTACACCCACAAATTTAATACCTTTTCCTTCTTAACAATGTACTTAATCAGGCACTATGATTATAACTTTTGCAGTTTTAGATATAATAGCAAAACTAGCATGAATTTCCATCTTTGGAATTTTGCTGGTGAAGGATTTATTTTTGTCCTAGATCTTGGCAACCTCGTTATATGCTTATTTTCCCTTTCCCTTGTTATGTCAATAACTTTAACCTTTTCCCTTAAAGCATGTTGATGGCTTCTTTTATGGCTTAACTGAATTGCCAGCATAATGATGATTCTGCTTAGGGGCCATTATTAAGTAAAATGAAGGTTCCTTGAACACCAGCACCCCAGCACCCCAGCACCACTATAGTCGATCTGAAAACCAGCACAGGCCAGTAGCACAGACAGCATGGATCTGCTGAAAAAGGGCAGGAGGTTCTCGTTCAGGACAAGACAGAGCAGAGCAGCACGAGATTTCATTACAACTACTCAGAAGGCTGCACACTTGAAAAACTGTAAATTGTTTATTTCTGGAATTTTTCATTTAACATTTTCAAACCACAGTTGATTGTGGGTAAGTATACCATGGAAAGCAAGATTGCACACGAGGGAAGACCCCTCTGTAGGACTTTTGAATATTTTCTCATTGCTTGTGATATGAATGAGTTTCTTTGTATTTGCAAATTATTTTCTTCTTATAAGTCCTACTGCCCAATTCTTTACCCACTAACCAACTATGGACCAGCTTTAGCCCAAGGCAACCCAAAGACTTTTACCACCAGCCCGAGGGCTACAGCCACATGGTCTGAATTCTAGTCTTGTGTGGAGCAAAGGGCACGGGAGAGGAGTCTATTGCATGTGTCCTTTCTTAGAGTCTCCTTCTCAGCCCTTGGGATACATTTAGCATTGTCTTTTATTCCCTTTTAATGCAGGACAAGGCAGCCCTATAACCGCTGAATTGGCCCTGGCGGTGCTGATGCTGTGGCAGATGGAGGAACCAGCTTGCGGAAGGGCCGGACACTGGTGCCTTGCTGTCTTCTTCCCGTGCTCTTCTGGCTAGTCCATTTCATGGATGGCGCCTTGCTGTCTTCTCTTCCTGCACATCTGACTGGTCAATGTCATGTCAGTTTCCAGGGTCTGGG
>CAUYRH010140602.1:0-16775 GCA_963574655.1 Perodicticus potto
GGAATATTATGCAGCCTTAAAGAAAGATGGAGACTTTACCTCTTTCATGTTTACATGGATGGAGCTGGAACATATTCTTCTTAGCAAAGTATCTCAAGAATGGAATAAAAAGTATCCAATGTACTCAGCCCTACTATGAAGCTAATTTATAGCTTTCATATGAAGGGTATAACCCAATTATAGCACAATAATATGGGGAAAGGGAGGGGAGGGGAGGGGGGAGGTTGGGTGGAAGGAGGATAATTGGTGGGGCCACACCTACGGTGCATCTTAGAAGGGTACAGGTAAAACTTACTAAATGCAGAATACAAATGTCATCATACATTACCTAAGAAAATGCCATGAAGGCTATGTTAAACAGTTTGATGAAAATATTTCAGATTGGACTCGGTGCCTGTGGCTCAACGGGCTAAGGTGCCAGCCACGTATACCTGAGCTGGCAGGTTCGAATCCAGCCCAGACCCGCCAAACAACAATGACGGCTGCAACCAGAAAATGGCCGGGCGTTGTGGTGGACGCCTGTAGTCCCAGCTACTTGGGAGGTGGAGGCAAGAGACTCGCTTGGGCCCAGGAATTAGAGGTTGCTGTGAGCTGTGATGCCACGGCACTCTATCCAGGGTGACAGCTTGAGGCTCTGTCTCAAAAAAAGAAAAAAAGAAAAAAAAGAAAATATTTCAGATTGTATATGAAACCAGCACATTGTACCCCTTGATTGCACTAATGTACACAGCTATGATTTAATCAAAAAAAAAAAAAAAAAAAGAGGAGGTTGTTCATTTTTAGTGCCACTGGAGTACAAAAAAAAGACTATTTATTTTATTTAGTTTGCTATTTGTAGACTTGTACAAGTTTTTTAAAAAGACTTCATTAAAGAGGGAAAATATTTATCATCTGAGATATGATTAGTTTATAAGGCTAAGAAGATAGCATCTATAAGTTATTCAACTCTATTTATTAAAGATTTTGTGATTAAGTGATTAATATTCTTGTGTAGAACTAGAATATCCCTAGAATATAGCAGCAAAGAGAAATACCTTATTCTTTTTCTAGAACTAGAATATCCCTAGAATATAGCAGCAAAGAGAAATACTAGCTAGGAAAAGATTTTACTCTAAGGACATTTAAGTTTGCATATAAGAATAAAGAAGCATCAGCCGGAATTGTGGAAGGCCAGAGCATCCACAATTCAGTATATTTAATACATCATAAGTAGTATAATATCAAAGCATTTTTTATTTTAAAATTTATTTGAAATCAGCAGATTCATACTCAAAAAATTGAATTTAAAATCTATTTGGGGCAGGGGGTTAAAAAAATAAAAAATAAATAAAATCAATTTTAAAGTGAAGACTGACTGATAATAGCATAAAATGTACAACATATACTTTGCATCATTGGACCATGAACAAAACACCTAAGAATTATTAATGATTACTAAATTGCTCTTCACAGTACTGATTACACTTTGTACTATATTGTGCAATTAGATAGATATATAATTACACATTACCTTCATATTACTATTCTTATACCCTTGTTCTTTATTCTTTTAAATTCCTTAAATAATCTATGACATTTCTTGATGCTAAAATAGATTTCATTTACATTAATGAATACTTTGATTAGTTAATGGAAAATAATTCTATGCAAGTTCCTGTGTTGAATCACCCTTTACGATTTTTTCACATGACTCTCTAGTCTTTGTTTGATATTAGCATTTGTGATATGAAATGCAGTTCAAAGGAAAAAAAGTGTTCTTGCTTTCTTCATTTCAGACTTCTTTTAAATGAAAATTATGATTTACAAAAATCGCATTTGGTCACTGAAGAATTATTTTTCTTTCCCCTTCTTGTGTACTTCAATTCCCAATAGTGATGAAGTCTTACCATTAATTGTGAGAAGGAAAACACGGCCATGATCCTAAGGGAAAAAACCTTAAAATACACTCTATTACCTATAGCTATGTATAAATGGTAATATAAATGTGTGAGAACACTGGAAAGGATTTTGCTTCCATCCAAGATTTTTATCTTGCTTAGCCTGATGCTCTGGGACACAGATTAAAAGGCTTGAAAAGGCAAAATATATATATAGCCAACGCATTCTCAGACCAGAAGGTTTTGGTGCTGTTGCTATTCTGCTTTTTTTTTTTTTTTTTTGTAGTTTTTGGCTGGGGCTGGATTTGAACCCACCACCTCCACCATATGGGGCTGGCGCCTTACTCCTTTGAGCCACAGGCGCTGCCTGCTATTCTGCTTTTTAATAAGTAAATAATCACTACCTCCAAAATATTAGGTGATTCTAAAATGTAAATACCTTGGGAAATAAATATGACTACATAAGTCTATGCATATAAACACAATTTTATAAAAGGAAGAGTAGGTTTCTGTTTTCTCAAGCAGATTCCCCAATATAATTTTATAATCACAACCCTGTAGTTTCAGTTACATTTAATTGCAAATAAAACTATTTTAATAGTTTGCTCTGCACATAAAGGAATCAATAGTCCATATACTTTTAGTATGAAGTTGCCAATTTTTTGAGACAACTTCATACGGATTCATAGAGAAGCTGATGGCCAAAATTTAAAAAAAAAACTCAAATCAATAATTTATTGATTTATCTAATTTTGAAATGAATAAATTGGACAATGTCAATTTTATGAGAATAAAATAAAGTAAAAAACTGGAAAGGACAGACATGTACTATTCCAACAACTCTCCACAATGAGACCAGGCTCAGGATAAGAAGAAATTTCTTGGAATTACAGGTTTCATATTGAAGTTTCCCTTTTCATTTTCTTAATGTTTACTCAGAAATCATAACCAAGGTTTTTCCTCACACAATATTTTGTGAGTGGAAATCTGAATCATCATAGTATGTCTACAAATTTTCTAAAACAGTGCCCTGCCATTAAAGACTTCTAGAGTAATGGGTGAAGAAAGTGGCTTTATAAAAATATAATGAATAACTATTTGGAGCCACAAAACTGCCTCCAAAGAGGCAGAGCTCAGAAGACATTTACAGAGCTCAGAAGACATTCATTGCAAAACTAGCACCCTCTCACAGATATTCATTTGCTAACATCCCTATTCCTTTGGTTAAATGTCATGTTTGTATTCAAATCCGCTTAGATATGTGAGAAAGAAGAGCTATGTGTTACCATCTTGTCTTACAGTATGATATATGAAAGGAATACAAAGTCAATGTATTCCTTTACAAGGAAGGAAGGAAGTATTCCTTCCTTTACAACTCAGTTAATCTCAGAGCATATTCTATATAAAGCCCCTGCTATGTGAGAAATATATGATTCTGTGTTGGGCCTTCCTAACAATGATTATATAACAAGACTGATGATACAAACCAACAAGATGATTGCAATCTAATAAGGAAGAAGGAACAAGTATCTGCCATTAGTTACTCTAATCTAATATACTTTCTCCCAAAAAGGTGCCATAAGAAAGATTTAAAGAAGCATTAGATATATAAAAAAGACAAATAGATAATTTATTCATAGAGAAGACTGAGGAAGAAGGCATTTGATCCCATGGTCTGCATAACAGTTATAATATTTTCAAGTACATATTCAGGCACACATGAAACATTTGTTACCATCTTTGTTCCTTGGTTTTGGGCCGTTGGATTTCACACAGGCCATTTGGGACCTGCTGGGATGTCCAAAGTTCCTTCAGTGTCTCCATCACCAGATGAAAGTCTTGTCTTCTCTCTGCCTTACCCCCAGGCCTCCTTCATAGCCCCTTGATGTCACAGAAGACCCTAAGACCGTCTCAGGCCTTGTCTTTTCAAACACACTGAGCTGCTCCCAGGATTCCCAATGAGAAGTTGGAAAGTCCTCCTTTAAAATTCTCTCTCTATTCTTTGGGGTCTCTGTGGTTATTATCACCTATCTCCTAAGAAGGTACAACCTCGGGGTGGACAGATTTTGGTGGCAGAGATCGTCAGTAGTGTACACAAATGTACAGCTTCTTGAAAAATGTCTGAGATTTTGCCATGCTGACATGACAGAATGAAGCACTTCTAGCAGATTGCAAATAGGTATCTTTGGAGGCCAGCAAGGTGTCTAGTTTCCCAGAGTTTGTGAGGAAAAGCAGCAGGAGATGACTCAGACAATTATTCCTCCTACCGCGAAGTCAGAGTAAAACAATATGGCAAATATCTAATTCTATTTCTCTTTGAGGTCATGCCTCATTTATCTCTGAATCCTCAGTGCTTAGATGAGCACCTAGCTTAATCTATTTTTTTAATTGATTAATTAATTAATAATTACTATAGAGGAAGTTTGGGAATATAAGTTTAATGGTGCTACTAAGTAATAAATCATTGAATACTTGGAAAGAAAGGTAATATTGCTCTGATAATGTTGCCTCCTCACCAACCAGTTATGGTGAGAATTTGTACCCTTCGTGAATGCAGAAAATAGTGGACACTGACATTATGACCTTCACACCCTAAAAATTATAAAAACAAGATTATGATAATATATCTGTGTGAATCAGCAATCAATGCAGTGTAGATTTGAATAAATAATGCTTTTGCAGAATTAGCAACTCGTGGATTCTTAAAAGGTTCACTTGTGGTAAAAGATACCTCATACATTTGGGTGCACTGAAGAACTAAGTTTTTGGTAGAACTTAATGTTACAGTAGAAGACCAGGAGACAGGTCAGAGACTGGATGCAGGAGCTGGAAGATCGGACGCAGGTATGAAGGTAAACAACCCTCTCACAAAAGCCGGCTGAGGGGCTGATAACTGCAGGCAAGGACCAGTTTGCCAGCTGTCTCTTCACCTTACACGAAGTTTGACTAATTATAACATCATGTACAGTGTGGTTTTAAAATTTCTCCACCTTTGAAGTCACCATGACAATTCCAAGACAACCATATAAAATATAAAAAGGGGAGAACTCAATTCTAGGAATTTACTACCCAAATTCTTAGCGAAAGCCAAGCCCTTAAATATTCCTCCCTTCAATTATTAAGATTTCATAAGACCGAAATCTACTTTCTTTTGGCTCAGTGGCTCTTTCCGAGCCTGCCACTCCTCACCACGAGCCCTTAAAACATCTGAGGACCCTATCTGAGATGAGAAAAATTAATTGTTGTGTTTCTATTGTATTTTTATGAGAAAAAAAGATAGGAAGAGCCTCATGGACTATAAAGATCATACAAACTCAAATGCTATTCTAATATTTGATTTTCACCACTGTAAGCAAGGATGTAGTTGTCATTGTGAACGTGCTACAGATGAGGAAGACAGGTGTAGTGAGGCGGAGGGACTCTGCTGCGGAATGCCTCAAGGGGTGCAGCCAGGCGGACCTCAGTGATGTGAGCCCTCTTCCAGGGCCCTTTCTATAGCACCACGCTGCCTTTCTGCCGATGAGGATTTTGGTGGTCTCACATTCACACAATCATATTTGCAATAGAGATAAAAGGAGCCTGAAACACTGTAGTTTAAATTATAGGTCTAAATTTTGGATGCATAACAGCTTAAAATGACAGCCTGTGCTATCAACTTGTGAGTGTTGTTTACCTATTAAACAAAGCGCCAGCAAACACCATTGTGCAAGTTTTCACATGCTACCATGATGATCAGTTTCAGACCTCTCTACCAACTGGGAATGGATCAAAAGCTTCATGTTAATTTAATCATTTTCTTCTCTACTGAGATTAGCAGCAAGGCCAGCAGTTGGTAGCCTTTTGATTTAGCATTAGAAATAACTTTTGATAAAAGCAAAAGATTCTGCCATGATTTCTATGGGCTTCATTTTACTGATGGCTTCCATTCCAACCCCGTCATTCACAGACTGTGTTCCTACCACAGAGCAGTGAGTCACCAGCCCTGACTGCTTGATAGATGGAAGGACATAAGCATGTGCCTCTGACATGTCCTTGTGCCACCTGAATCGGGTTTCCCTCATGGAAAAGAAAAGCAAGCACATTATATGTACTTAAATTAATCAGATAAATATACTTACATTTTTCACACACACACTCAAACATAATACTATTTAAATTTTTTTTACATAATAAGTCGACAAGAAACAAAGTAATGTCTGCTAAATGTTTGCTTTGTCATATTCCTTGAAAAGCCTGGATTTCTGTTTCCAGGTTAAAACATCTAGTTATCAATCTAATTACAACTGCTCAGTTTCTGTGGAGTTTGGGTTCCGTCACACGCTATCAGTAAAAACAAGGGACAGTAACAAAAGTAAGGGTGACACATTCAGTTTCCATTTTCCTCAGTGAAATAATAGAAACACTGTATCCCAGAAGCTGAAGGAGGGCCTGGATTCCACACCCTGCTCTTCACCGACCTCTCTGGATCTGAGTTATTCAGCTTTACAATGGGAAGAGAAATTGGCGTCTTAGATTTCTTCCACTTTTAACCCTTCTGTGCACCTATGACTACTGAAGGCTACTACACACATAACACGGTGGGGGATACGGAGATTTTCTCACTGTCCTCAGAGAACTAATGGTAAGTGTGATGTTGAGAATATGTAAGGAGCTAAGTATAGAGAAAATTGGAGAGCAAGAAGTTTAGCTTGTGTACTGCTTGTCTAGGGCCACCGTGAGTCATTGCTGTGTTAAACCACTGAATTTGGGGGAGTGATTTTTTTATACAACAATAACTGGCTGATAGTTAACCTTTCTTACTTTAATTCCTTCTTATCTTAAAAAATGTATCATTTTTTCTTCTTCCCAACATAATCCAAATACCATAGACTGGATGGCTTAAATAAAAGAAACTCATGTTCTCAAAGTTTTGGACTCTGGAAGTCAAAGTGCAAAGTGCCATCCAGTGGTTTGAATGAAGCCTCTTCGGTGAAGCCTCTTGGTTGGTTTCAGTGAAGCCTCTTTTTCTGGCTCACAGATGGCTCCCTTCCTCCTGTGTCCTCACGTGGTGGGGAGAGGAGAGAGAAAGCAGGTGCTCTATATTCTTCTTCTCAGGACACCAGTGTTAACCATAATTTAAAGACCCTATATCCAAATATCATTGCATTGGAGGGTTAGGGCTTCCACATATGAACTCAAGGAGGACACAATTCAGTTCATAACACTTTCTTTCAGTTCAATCACATGTAGCAGAAGGACTTAGACCAAATTAATCAACCAGAGGCCTCATTTTCCTCTTGGAGAAAATAATCATACATTCTTCAGGAAGAGGTTGTAAGAACTGAATAGAATAAAAGATTGAAATGTCAAAGAAATAGCCTTTAAAATGATTGTAAAAATGATTAATGCGGAGACTACTAAGTGCATTGGGAGTTGTAACAAAATCTGTGAAATGAATTGTCAAAAAAAAAAAAAAGAAGAAGAAGGCATAGGGGCTAATAGGGACATAGAATCTTAGCCATTAGCATTGATTTTTTTTTTTTTAATCACAAAGACCTGAATTCAAATTCTGTTCTCTATTTACTTACACGAATTGGGGCAAGTTTCAAAATTTAAGATTCAGCTTTCTCACTTTTAAAGTGAAAATAATATTGTTTCCATAAAAAAAGGACAGTATTACAGCTTAATAGGAAATTAATAAATATTAATTATTATTAATAGGACCTTAAAAGGTCTGTGGAAAAATGAAAAACATATGTCAACAGAAATGGGCAAGTGCATTTGGGAAACGAGGAAGGACAGATATAATGGGTCTTCTTCACGTTGTGCTGGACTCATGCACCTTCCACATTTCTCTCGTCCTCCTCAGACCAGCAGTCGAGCTGGCCCGTGACCTCTCACAAGAATGACAGAGTCAATCAAGGAAGCCCAACAACCTGAGTGCATTCCATATTTCCATGTAGTGTCTTCTAGAAATATGTTGCCCAAGTAAGTCACATGGACAAGCCCAAATCAAGCAGTACAAAAGTATACCCTGTCTGCCACAAGGTCAAAGCAAGTCTCATGACCAAGGCTGATATCAGATGGGCAGGAGAGTATCCTTCTATGGAGGGTAAGAAGAGGAACTGAGTATTTGTTAACGTAAATCTAATATACTGTACAATGACAGCTCTGACGGCCATTCCACAAAGAGAGTTCCAGAATTGCTTTGATGTGGACTAGGCCCTGGCATAAGTGCATAGTTTTTAAGGGGAGCAATTTAAAGGTGACTGGAGTGATATTCAGCAAAGAGATAAGTAACACTTTTTCTAGGATTAGTTCACAAACTTAATTGTCCAACTTCTTACCACACTAACAAACACAAGATTTTTTTCTTGAAGGCAAAAGGGAAAACTCTAAAAGATTGTTGAGCATAGGAAATTTATGGCATCCATTAGTTTCAGGGAAAAATACGATTCTAGTGGTGTATCAGGGACTAACAGAAGGGAGTCAGAGAGACTAGTTACAAGGCCAAGCAATCAGCCATCCAGAAGGTGATATTCTGAGCTGACCTTGGGGTAACGTGACAATTACATTTCAAAGAGATAGACAGCCAAATCACTGCAAAGAAGCCAAGAAAGGCAAAAATTCTTTCTACACAGTCATGTACCATACAATGTGACATTTTAGTCAACACAGACCATGAATCTGATATCTGATGATCTTAACCCTGTGTAGGCAGAGGCTAATCTGTGTGTTTGCATTTTACTTTTTAACAAAAAAGTTTTAAAATTCAAAAATAAAAAAAATGTTTAAATAGCAAAATAGCTTACAGAATAAGGATATGAAGAAAATTTTGTATAGCTGTACCATATGTTTTAAGCTAAATGCTATTATAAAACAGTCAAAAGGTTAAAAAATAAAAAGCTTATCAATTTTAAAAGGCACAGTAAGCTAAGTTTAATTTATTACTGAAGAAATATTTTTTAATTTAGTATACCCTAAGTGTACAAATGTTCATGAAGTCTACATGGTGTACATAACATCTTAGGCTTCACATTCACTCACCACTCAATCACTCATTCATTCAGAACACTTCCAGTCTTGCAAGCTCCATTCATCGTAAGTGCCTCCATACAGGTGTATCATTTTATCTTTTATACCATGTGTTTACTGTATCTTTTCTCTGTTGAGGCATGTTTAGATACACAAATACTTACTGCCACATTACATTTGCCTACAGTATTCATCATAGTGACTTGCTGCACAGGTGTGCAACTTCAGAGCCATAGGCCATAGCATATATCATAGGTGTGTAGGAGACTATACCACCTAGGTTTGCCTAAGTATACTCTATGATGTGTGTGCAACAACAAAATCACAAAATGATGCATTTCTTGGACTGTGTCTTCCTCATTAAGGACACATGACTGTATAGGAAACAAAGTGGATGTTGGAAGAGTGGTGGAATAGCTTCTATTGCTCTATAGCATATTATCCCAAAACTTTGTGGAATAAAATAAAAATATTTATCATCTCATAGAGTTTCTGTGAACCAAGATGTCAAGTACAATTTACCTTGGTGGTTCTGTTTTGAAATCCCTTAAGTGGCTATAGTCAAATGTCATCTAAAGGTTGCAACTAAAGCTAGACGATGCACTTGCAAGCTCACTTACACACATGGCCTTCACGTTGTTCAGAGCCATGATCTTTTAAAGGGCCTCAATTCCTATCTTTAGGACTGTTTCACTCTTCTCAGGATATGGTGTCTTGTTTCTTCCAGAGCGGGCGTCATATGAGAAAGAAAAGTGGAAGTGGCAAATCTTTTATGACATAGCCCAGGAAGTCACAGGTGGTCACCTCTGCCATACTCCAATCACAGAAAGGATTATTAAACTCAGCACATCTTTAAGAAGAGGAGAATTATGCTCTATGAGGGGACTTTAAAATATTTTGTGTAACATGAAATTAAAAGATAAAAATTTAACTTTGGCCAGGGATAGTAGGTGATAGATATAATCCCAACAGTTCAGGAGGCTGAGATGGGAGGATTGCTCGAGGCCAGAAGTTTGAGCCAGCCTGGGCAATATAGGGAAACTCAATATCTACAAAAAGGAAAGAAAGAAAGAAAATTAGCTGGGCATTGTAGTGTGTGCCAGCTATTTGGGAAGCTGAGCCAGGGGAATTGCTCAACCCTGGGAGTCTGAGGCTGCAATGAGCTGTGATAGCATGTGCCACTTTGCTTTGGCCTGGTCAACACAGCAAGATCCTGGCAAAAAAAGAAAGAAAGAGAGAGAAAGAGGGGAGAAGGAGGGAAGGAAGGAAGGAAGGAAGGAAGGAAGGAAGGAAGGAAGGGAGGGAGGGAGGGAGGGAGGAAGGAAGGAAGGAAGGAAGGAAAGAAGGAAAAACACACACCTCCATCTATATATAAACTTTATATCTCAACATAAGCTCCATCAAGTCAAGACACTTTATAAGAAATGATACCAAAAATTTCATTTAGTTCATCTCTAAAGAACTGAGCATCCTGGGAATTTAACCATGTCAATGTAACTTTTACATTATTTACTAAAGAAAAATGGATGGTCTTTAAAGATTTTTTGAGAGTGGGAAAGAAAAATTAGTCAAAATGAGACAAATCAGGGCTGTGAAGTGAATGCCTAATGATTTACCATCAAATTTCTTGCAAAATTCCCATTTGATGAGAGAAATGAACTGGAGCACTGTTATAGTGGAGAAGGCCTGCCTGGTATAGCTTTCCTGGACATTTTTCTGCTAGAACTTCAGCTCATTTTCTCAATACACTCTTACAATAATAAGCAGATGTCATCATTCTTTGGCCCACCAGAAAATCTACAAACAATTGCCTCGAACAGCCCAAAAAACTATCGCCAGAACCAAAAAAAAGCTGTTGCCATGACCTTTGCTCCTGACCAGACCACTTTTGGTTTAACTGGCCTCCTTCCACCTCTTGGTAGACATTGCTTTGATTGTGTTTTATCTTCAAGATCATACTGGTAAAGACAAGTTTAATCTCCTTCTGTAATTCTTCAAAGAAAGGTTTCAGTATCTTGATCTCACTTGTGTAAAATTTTCATTGAAGCTTCTGCTCTTGTCTACACCTGATGGTGCTATGGTTCCAGCACCTATCAAGTGGAAAGTTTGTTCACTTGTAATTTTTCAGTCAGAATTGTATAAGCTGAACCAATGGAGACGTCTATGGGGATGGCTGTTGTTTAGACTGTTAATCATCAGTCGTCTTCAATGAGAGCAAGAACAAGATTAATTTTTTCCCTGGTGGACTAATGTGGATGGGCTGCCACTGTGGACTTAATCTTCAATAGCACATCATACCTTCTTGTAATGAGTTATCCATTTGTAAATTGCTGATTTCTCTAGAACATTGTCCTCGTAAGCTTTTTGGAGAGCATCAGCAATTTCGGCATTCTTTAAGCCAAGCTTTGCCACAAATTTGAAGTTTTTTCATATTTCTATTTTAGCAGAATTCATGGTGTTCTGGTCGGGTCTCTTTTCAAACGGATGCCGTGTTCTTCTTAGTGCCTCAAACTGATCCTGGTCAGACATGTTGTAATAGGTTAATATAAATTTATTTGGGTCCAAAAAAATGTTGAAGCTCTTGCATAGTTTTTTCATAATATGCATTTCCCATGAACTTTTTGAAGGCCTCTCACACTTTTTTGAAGAAGAGAGTGTCAAATAATTTTTGGACATATTTTTAAACTACTACAAGAAAATCATCTATAGTGCCTACTTTCAGACTAATCAATTTAGCGATAAATATAATAATCAATGCAAATACCAAATGAACAACTTAGCTATTAGAACAGAACTAGAGCCAAATGATCATTTTTGGAGCTACCTACATAGATTTATTAGGTGAAGACTTGAAGCTGTTGAAAAACTCTAAGAAAGGGAATTTAAAAAGAAGAGACAGAATCATTGTACCATTTGACAAGAGTTAGGAGAGAGAGAATATATCAGAAAAGAAAACAGAGAAGAGTCAGTAATGGCAAATTTCATGTAAAAATCAAGGACAGAGAAGCTACTAATGTTCCCCACAGGGGCACTGACATTTCTTTGTCAGTGGTACCAGACAAAGGAGGGGTCTAGAGATCAGAATAGCTTCCTTTATCAAATGAACTTTTATCTTCCTTTGAAGCTGAGAAGTAGAAAGTAGGCAATTGGAAGGGAATCAGGAAACTGTTAAGGGCTCTGATCAAAGCAATTAAAATATTGCTAGTGCATCATTGCCTGTGTTCAAGACAATTTTATAGTGTGTAAGTCATTCTTGAAATAGCCAAATGCTCAAGTAGTAATATATCTGGGTTGCAAAGAAAGAGGAAATTAATGACAAAATTCAAAGGCAAAACTATATATAGGACCTCAGAGTTGGCTTTAGATAGGCTGTGTAAGCACACAATGCCATGTATGAATGTGGAGAGCTAGATCATTGCAAGTAAAACTAGGAGGAGAAAATACTGCTGACTCCGATATTCGTACTTACAACACTGTCACAAAGACGTTTCAAATGTGTGGTGAAGGGTGGTACTATGAAAACATCACTTTTTGGGGGGTTTTTTGGCCGTGAAAATTTTATTTAGCAGTCAAAATTTCCTTCACATTCATTACTGTTGAATAAGATCTCACATCTTTCTGTTCATCTGCCCTGAACTCAAGTCATTAGTTTTAGGCACAAAGGTTTTACTTTTCTCTCTAAATCAAGTTTCAACTACTTGAGGTTACTGCTACAGCAAGCAGATTTTGTGGAAGGATGTCAATACTTTTCACCCTCTTGTAGTACAAATTACTGTCTTTTCCTTAAATAAAATTAGATATTTTGGTTTTACACTTGCCTTCCATCATAAAATAAGAGTAAGACACTGTAATCGTTTACGTTGGGTACCAGCAACATACCATTGGTGTGTGCGTGGCTTCCTGTCAGCGCAGGCTGCCAGCAAGGCTGTGGACATCGCCTTTTGCTTCTTATAAAATTCCCCTCAGAAAGACCAAAGCATTATTTGACAAAAATGTAAAAAAGAAATAACTTCCTCAAAAAAACGAAAGCAAACAAACAAAAAACACCCAACTTCAACAAAACTGTGAAAGCCTCTGTGTGACATGATCTCCATTTCAAAGGTAAGGACAGCCATCAGGTGGCTGGGGCCAGGGAGGAAACAACATTGCCTTATAAAGCCCCTTTGGTATCCACCACCTGGTGTTCAAATAACTATTATATTCTTAGGTTGCCTTCTCTAAAAGGTAAGAGAGCCTTTTATTATATACATTTTCTCCCCCTCCAAAAAGTGGGGGTCAGTTCTAAGTATTTAGCTTTAGAGTTTTGGTTTCCTTTGGTTCTTTAAACTAAGAGAACAGTAGTGTGGATCCCAAGCCCATGAAACACAGTAAGACAAGTTTCAAGGTTCCAGAGAAGCTGCCTTTCCACAAAGTGTCTGTCTGTCTGGGTTCTGTGCAGGTTTAATCTCTTCAGTTAAAACATAATAAAACTATAGCAAATGGAACTTGGTGACCTTGTTTCACAGTTTTCCAAAGCACACAAAAAAGAACGGAGGGCTTTGAAAAGTGAACACAGACTTTTATGGGTTTTCTTTCCCTGAGACCCCAGACAACAGCATTGTCATGAAGCAGCAGTTTTCCTAAAGGGGAGTCTGGGTATTGATATGCAAATGTAGACTACAGACATCCCATTTGGCCTCAGAATTCCTGTGTCTAGCACTGTCACACAAATAGTTTTTGAATCTGAGCAGTTTATTCAGGACCATAAATACGTGTTTCACCCTGTGAACAAATTCTGTTTGCTCACAGAGTTCACAGGCAGTGAAATACAAGGTAGAGCACAAAACGGCCCCCACTTGATGTGATGCGCCTCTAAGCGAAAAGGCTTCTAAACGGCTCAGACTTACATTTATATTTAGTGAAATGCAGCATATTGAGGATGGCAAGGGGGTTTTTGTTTGTGTAAGGAAAGTTCTCAGTATTCAAGAGATTTAGTTGCTTTTCTAAAATAGAAATGGAAAAACAATTTCAGTTCACATTGTTTATCAAATCACAAAAGCCAGAATATTGCTTCTCAAAAGCTCAGTGACCTAGAAAAGGAGAAAAATAAATTTTAAGACACCTAGGGAGGAGATGATATTTTCCTCCCTCTTTCATTTAAAAAAGTAAGAATTTGTCCCTGATAACAATGTAGATTAACATTCAAAACAGTTTGAAAAGGTATTCTAAGCACCAGACTTTGATTCAGCTCTACCCACCTTGCCCAGTGCTGACTCCACCTCCCCCCAGGTCCCTTCTCCTCTTTCCCAGCAACTCCACCCCAGCTGATGCACTAACTTACCACTGGACGTGTGCAGAAGAGTGGGAGGCAGAGTCCGGGAAAATTCCCTTTTTCTATTAGTTCCACATTGATTCTTTAAAGCGCTGCTGTGACTATCAATCGTGTGTGCATTTTCATAAATCAAAGCTGAAGAGAATTAACCAGAGATTTCTAAGGAAAATAGGAAGTAGATATGCTTACACAGATGAGTCCTAGAGAATATATACTATCCAAATAGAGATTCAACTGGCTTAAAACACCTGCCACCAACAAATTCTTCTTCAGATGACTATGAAATGACTAGGAAAACCCACAGTCTATAAATACATGGATGACTACATAAACTCATAGTGTGTTTTTATTTAATTTTCAATGGCAGATCACAGGGTTCCTTGTCCTACCCCGAGGCATCCATTCTTGATTTCCATTCCTTTTATTCCTTATTTACTCAAGATGATGACACCAGACATGGTGAAGTGGACATGGATGAGTCAGAGGGAGTAAGAAGAAAGAAGGACCTCTCAGATGAAGAAGTCATGATAGGCCACACTTTTGAGACTAGTCGGTTCTATTCCTTTCTTTGAACTTCAGTCTTAAATTACAGAATTTAAAACTCAATGAAGTCCTGTCATTTCCACTCTAATGTTTCTACATACTAATTCTTAATAATTAGTGTATTCCATCAAAAGCATGCTTAAATTAAAAAAATCTGTCTATATAAAAAGCTTATCAGAGTATTTCTTAAATTTCTTAAGAGAGTAAGTATTTGTCCTATTTGAGGCAAAGAAGTATTATGTGCTGCCCCAGTCATTAATGTAATCTAATTGAATAAAGTGATATCATTTTGTTGCTATCATACTGTTCTTAATGTATTAGAAAGTCTTGTTTTCTTTTGTGTGAGTTTTTAAGTTTAATCAGGTAATAATATCCATTAAGTTTAGAAAGTATATTTGAAAAATGATAACCCTATCAATATTGAAAAGTTACAAAGAGTTAACATCTAATATAGGCTAGTTTCATACATAAAAAGGAAAAACAGTAAGAGTAACTTCTAAAAATCAAAGGAAACCAAATGACATTTCAAGAAATTTTGGGTAAATATTTGTTCATTTCAGATTTTAAAAGAAAAGAAGAACTGCTGATTGCTCCATTGGGAAAATGAACATAACAACGCTCAGGAAGAAGGATGTTAGGATTATAAGTCAAGGCTCCCGATGCTAAGAAAACTTTTTGAAACCTTAATTTTCTCAAGCTAAAACTAGAAGTATTTGCTAATTCTTGCTTTTACTTCCTGATTTTCAGCAGTACCTAATGCATGTCTTTTCCATAACTGTAAATAATTGATGAGGTATTAAAATATAACAAAAACAAAGGGCAACTTAGGAGGAAAAGTTGAATGATCTTTATTCCTTTTTGTGACTATTTAGGGATGACATAGGCAAAATGTATGTCGGATCATGTGTTGACCTTGGAAGACCCTTTTCTGCTGGAATAATTCTCCAGTTTATGTTTGCTTTTTTTCTTCCAACCTAGTTTTCTTCTAGTAATTGCAATGAATTACAAATTTAAATTTGAAGAAACTTAAAAAATACTTCCTCAACTACTTTATTATGAATTTAACTAGAGAAGTCTAAATATTTTTGTAATATTCTCTTGGCTTTTTATGACATCTGCTTAGGCTTAAATGTATGCATTATCTCACAGTTTTCTTCAAACTAGAGTTTTAGTTGAGGCACTAGTGCCATCTTCTGGACATAAATAAATTCAAGACTAGCGACGCTCATTCCATGTATGAAAAGTCCAAGGAAGTCTAGCCTCTGTTCCTTTCAATTCAACAATCACAAAACATTCATTGTTCTTTTCAGTGTACTCAGAAAAATAGTTTTACCCCTTGTTTCTATTGAGCATTCCAGTCAATTTAATGTAAAGACTTTTGGGAGTATTTTCCATAACAAATATAGTTTAACAGTATATTTAACATAAAACAAAACTCATACTGAATATTTTGAACACAAAGATGAAGAAGACTCATCATCTGGTTTTTCAGAAGTTTGTAGTCATGCTTGGCACCCGTAACACAGTGGTTACAGTGCCAGCCACATACACCAAGCCTGGCAGGTTCGAATCCAGGCTGGGCCTGCTAAACAACAATGACAACTGCAACAAAAAAATAGCCGGGCATTGTGGTGGGTGCCTATAGTCCCACCTACTTGGGAGGCTGAGGCAAGAGAATTACTTAAGCCCAAGAGTTTGAGGTTGCTGTGAGCTGCAATGCCACAGCACTCTACCCAGGGCAACATAGTAAGACTTTATCTCAAAAAAAAAAAGAAAGAAAGAAAGAAAGAAGCAAAGAAAAAGAGGGTGGCGCCTATGGTCAAAGGAGTAGGGCACGGGCCCCATATGACAGAGGTGGCAGGTTAAAACCCAGCCCTGGCCAAAATCTACAAAAAAAAAAAAAAAAAAAAAAAAAAAGGTTTTTTTATTAACACAAACGGATAGGTTGAAAGAAAAAATTAAAAAAAAATTAAAATGCAACAAAATAAAAATTTACACATTAAAAAAAAATTTGAAAATTTTTGTAAAAA